>APFE030748431.1:0-23970 GCA_000404065.3 Pinus taeda
AGAATAATGTATGTTTAGAGAAGGATTTCTCTTGTTTGGTTTGTTTGTCACTAGAGAGTCTTAGACTCCTAGGGAGGTTAGGTTTGTCCACAAACATAACTCTTTCCGCATGACAGTGTGCATGGCAAGTTTCTCGAAAAATGAAAAGAAAAGGAAAGAAAACATCCCTAGAAAACATGGAGTCATTATTAGTTTCCCAAAGGTGGGACAATCGTTATTTTTACAAATTTTTTCCAGGTGTCACTTTTTCCTTGATTTTAGTCATGTGCATCATAAACGCTAATCCACCCAAATCTATTAAATTGAAGCCTCTAGAGCTCATTTCTACATTTGATCTTGGAGCACTAAAATTACTAAGGATAAAAAGGAGCCTTCAGTGGAGTTTGTGATGCTTTTCTAGGTGACTTTTGCTTTTGTCATCTTTTGACACCTTTTGTATCACTTTTTTTTCATTTTTATTTTTTGAGTATTAGTTTTCCTATTTCTCTTCATGGTTGTTATGATTTTAACTTGTATTACCTTGTATAAGTGTTTTTTATTTTTTTTGTTCGACTTTTATAAGTGTCACATCAGTTTTCTTGTTTTTACACACTGGTGGCTATCGTTTCAACAACTCTCCTTCCATACTTTTTTCCTTCCGTTCATCCAATGTTTGCACTTGATTCACATTGATCTATCCATACTTAGTCATATTTTCACTTTAAATTGCATTATCACTTATACATGTTGGTGTCCTACACCACCACTAGGCATATCTGCACTTCACTTGGCCATGCCTTGCGTTACCCAGCTGAGCGTTGGGTGAGTCCAAGGCTCAAGCTGAGAGCTTGGCCTCTAAGACTATGTAATGCATAGTACATGCTAGCCCAATTGCACAGTGCACAGTCCCAGGCCCTAGTCCTCGCACCTTGGCCACTGAGACTATGCAATGTGTAGTCTCTCATTGTCAATGTTGATGAGCCTCATCATTGGGTAACTATATGGACCTTAATCCACCTCCTAGCTTAGTCAAAACAAATTTTCTCAAAATTTATTACATATTTTTATTTTATTTTGTTTAATGAGATGAGTCAAAGTGAGATATTATTCCTAGTGGACTAATGTGCATTGGTTGCAGGTTTGCGAGAGAAAATCATGGAATTTTAGCTCGTTAAGGGCTTAAACTTGAATGAGACAAGGAGGAGATATTTTAGGAGGTAGATCCTCCTCATTTACTCCCTCATTCAAATATTCCTCCATCAATCACGCTATCTCAGAGTACAACTAGCCAAGTCATGGAGATCAAAAATCTGCCGAGAAAGTGACAATTAAAGAGCTAGTTTATCTCAACTTTGGGAGCCAAGCCTCCTTAGATTTAAGGAAGTCATTGGAGACTTCAGTTGTATAAATAAAGAGGCCTAGAGCCTCATTAGGATTTGAACTTTTGTTGTAAAAACACTAGTCATTTTCGATTCAAGACTTGTGGAAGACATTTCTATGTGATTTTCTATTTTCATAATGAGAATGAGTGTTTTCTTGATCAAGCACTGAGTTAGCTCAGAGGGATGAAGCTCCTGGTTTAGGGCCGAAACATAACAACAAGGGTTCCTCTTCTTGTATTTGTATGATTAGATTGATTTCATAAATTAATGATTGAATTGTATTTAGAATTATTTCATTGCAAGTAGTGTAGATTTGATTAGTTTTCCTATTAGTTTGCTTCCATTTATGCTTTACTTTAGCAATATCTTAGAAGAGATAAAGGAACACCAAAAATCAAGAAGTAGGTGGTTTTGGCCTCACTCCTTCCTTTAGGGATCATGGTTTGAGGAGGGAACTCCTATGCAGCCCCAAGAAGATAGAATTCTTCTTTCTCAAGGAATTTAGGGTTTTCTGTACTTAGGCCAGCCTTTGATCAGTTTGCAAGAGTAGGATTTAGTTATCATTTCTTATATCTTCAACATTACATTAGATCTTATCAATGCTCCATCTTATTCTGCAAGATTTCCTCATGCATGAAGTAGGCAACTAGCTCATGAAATTTTGCTTTCCTTAGATAATAGAAATTCCTGTTGTTTACATGATTTTTGGATAGATGTCAATGTTTGATGCAGTGTAGGAGTTTCAATAGTACATAGATATGAAATGATAAGCAACCTCATCCAAAAGTCACCCATCCATTATCATTCCTTCCTTTCACTAAAACCCTCACCAATCTCATTATTTCCCAAGAAAAGTTCTCCAAGCTTGCTGAGCAAATTGATCCATCTCCCAACTATGGTTTTGAGTCCTGGAGTGATATCAAGCACTCCCTTGCCTCATTACATCCACCAAACACCTTCCTTAAGCCTTCCATCGCCTTCAAAAACCATCCTTTTTCTCTTGGCTGTATCATGTAGAAATACGGGAGATCCTGTAGGTTTTCAGGAAATCCTGTAGAACACATTAGGACATCCTGTAGGTTGACCTGTAGTGGCTTGTTTTGAGGCAGAATTGAGGGAAAAGCCTCTAGGAAGCTAGAGAAGGACCCCTATTAGTCTTCCCATCCTTCTAACCATTCACCATCATCCCTAAGCCACCTACCACATCACCAAAAGAAGTTAGCTTTTACACTTTCACATAAAAAAAGAGAAAAAGAAAAACAAATTTATTTTGTTCATTCACATGCACAATAGTAGAATGTCTGATGTTTTAATTTGTATGCCTAGGATAGTAGGATTGCATCAGTGTTAACTTATCATTCTTTTGAATTAAAGCCTCTTAGCAGTTAGCTAGAAAAGTTATGTGTTTTAGCATTTGATTTCAGTCTTTTTCCTTACTGCACTAGACAAGCTTTCTCTTAGTGTAGACTTCTCTTTCCCTCATTGGTAATAAAGCTTCTTTTGAATCCATAGAGGTCTGGTTTGAAAAACCTTAGCAGTCTATCTCTAGCTTAGTAGTGAAAAAGAGCAGACCCGTTTTATTTACTTGTGTATACAACATTGTCACCTCCAAGTTTGTACAAACCTAAGGTTGATAAAGTAAAGCTGGTAGCCCCAGCAGTTGTAGCATTCTTGCTGCAATATTGGTGCTCATCACTTTTTTGCCTCGTCGCTGAGGAGCTATCTGAGTAATATGTGATTACTACTTTCTTTCTTCCATTTCTTATCTTTGACATTCTACTATTAGTTTCATTTCTGCAAAAATAATTTAGCTTGCTTTATTTTCTATTCTACATTATTTGCTTTCTTTGAGATTTTGCAAGTAAGATTTCATTCAAGCAATTAGTTTTCATTCAGGTAGTTAATTTCCATTCAGTTTGTAATTTCAATTCTGCAATTATTTTCAAAGCTTGAAAAAAAATACAAAACAAAACAAGGACACTTCTTTCATGCCTCATAGGAATAGGGATAACTTAGGGAAATTTTTTCCAAATACCCCCTGCCGCTTCAAACAACCAACCTTCCCTCCTCTTTGGTGGCTATGAATTGGAGGAACCCTTAGGTGAAAAACCAAATATATTTGAAGAACCTGCATGGGGAGAATAAGAAGAAGAACCCATTCCAACTGACCCAATGGCTGAAAATAGAAATGACAGACGAAATAGAGAAAGTGTTGAGCGTGCCTTTCCCATCAGAGAAACTAATGTGGATACCTAGATGAAGAATATGAGCCCTTCTTCTCTTTCTAATTTCCATGGCCCGAGCTCAAAAGATCTAAACACTTTCTTGTTTGAGTTTGTTTTCATGTAAAGAACCTATGATTATACCAATGATGAGTAGAAGTTGAAGCTATTCCCATTCACTCTCAAGATCAAGCTTTGCACTGGTTCATTGGTTTACCTGGAGATAGCATCATGACCTGGGATTAGATGCATAAATCCTTCAACAATGAGTATCGAGACTACTTCAGGTCTAAAGACACCAAAAAGGAAATTTTTAGGATGACCTTAGGGCATGATGAATCTTTAGAGGATTATGAAGAAATATTCCAGCTTAGCTACGAAAGGGCCAGGTGCACACTTGACCCTGAGTCACTGAAGCTAGTCCTACTTAGAGGGGTAAGGGAAGATCTTATGGATACACTAAACTTGCTAGCAAGACGGGACATCTACCAGCTACCCTACAAAGATATGAATACCATCTTTAGGAACCATTATAGGGTAGCTAGGAAGAATGGTAGGGATAGTCAATCAATGGTCAGTCCATCCTCTTCCACTACATCCATCAAGGGTGAAATTGGGAACATGCTGGAAGATTTCAAGAGTGAGATGCTGCAAACCCTTGCCCTCTAGATGGACACTATGCACATTAAGAGAAAACAGGAGGAAGTAGAGAGATCCTGAGCCATTTTCTACCCTAGATGCAGAAGGAGGCACCCTAGGAATGAATGTCCATTGAACTTAATTGAATTTTGCTCATTCTTTGAAGAAAACCACTCCATAGGCAAGTTCCCTTCTCTAACTAGACTAAAAGATGTGTATCAGGGAGTTTAAGGGGTGACTAAACAACTCTACTACATAAATCAAAGGAGACCTCAAGGACCTTGGACATACTGGTACGACATGCAAGGGTCATCCCATACCTATTACAACCCCTACATCAACTGTAGTGCTAGAAATATTATTATTAAAAATGGGAATATGTCTAAGCATTTATTTTTGTACCCTCCTTCTTAGCCATCTCTAGAACACGACTTACCATTATGGATGGAAGAGGAGGAAGAAGATTTGGTTTATTAACCCAACTCTATACCTTAGAAACAACCATGGGAGAAGGACAACTGGATCAAGATGATTTGATTGAACACATACTCCAAAGTCCAACTCCCAGAACATTGTCTTTAGAAGAAGTATTAAAGGAAACTTACAACAACCATCAGATTGATCTATGCTTAGCTTATTCAAACCATAACCATGTCAAAACCATAGAATTCAGCACTAAGAGAATCTTGAAAATGAATCCATCTCTTTCTGTACACCAAGAAGAAAAATTGTGCAACATGCTAAAGGAACATCTAGATGCCTTTGCTTGGAGTTACAAGCTAATGAAGGGATTTCCCCCTCGATGTGTACTCACCACATTTATATCAAATAAGGTTGCAAACCAGTCCGATAACCGCCAAGGACAATGAAGCCAACTCTCAAGGATATAGTCAAAGAAGAACTGCAAAATATGATAGATGCAGGATTCATTTACCCTATCTCAGATAGTGAGTGGGTATCTCCTTTGGTGTTGGTTCCAACTAAAAATGGGAAGTGGAGTACTTTTTTCAATTACAGAGAGTTAAAGAAACCAACAAAGAAGGATCATTTCCCTCTACCTTTCATTGACCAAGTGTTAGATGGTCTGGTAGGGAAAAAGATTTTCCCTTTCCTAGATGGGTTCAATGCGTACAATCAAATCTAGATCAGCTAGGAAGACCAAGATAAAACCACCTTTTTTATCCTTGGGGTGCTTTCTCCTATAGGCTCCTTCCATTTAAACTATCCAATGCCCGTGCCACTTTCCAGAGAGTAGTCCTGAGTATCTTTGTTGAGCTAGTCCATGATGTACTAGAGATTTATATGGATGATTTTACACCCTATGGGTGTGATTTCCAAGAGGCTTTGTCCAACATAGGTAAGGTGCTAAACAAATCCATTGAAATGAACCTGTCCCTTAGTCCCGAAAAATGTGAGTTCTTGATGATTGGAAGGACTATTCTAGGTCATTCAATATCCCAGCAAGGACTATAGGTGGACCCAAACAAAATAGCCATCATCCAAAGGGTCCCACCTGTGCAAAAACAGAGAGCTGTCAGAAGTTTTCTAGGTTTAGCGAGATGCCGTCAGAGGTTTATAAAATACTTCAGCAAGTTAGTGTCTCCTTTGTTTGGGTTGTTGCCAAAGACTCTGAATTTGTATGGTAAAAAAGTTGTCAAGAGGCCTTAGAAAATGTTATGAAACCAGCTCAAGAAAATATAGAAAAGATAGATCAACGCCTTAGAATTTAGCCCTTTCGAGAGGGAAACCTCCTTTAAATTACATAAATGAACAATGAAAAGACCTCCTTTCTATATATAGGAGTCTAAGGGGTCATAACATAATCAGAGCCGACATAAAAATAATAATGTAAGGGTGCAATAATAACAAAAGTGGGCTTCTATGGGGCACAATAGTAACAGTATGGGTACTACATGGGTACATCAATATAATAAGTGAGTTGTACTAATAACAATAAGTGGTTACACTAGTAGATAGGGGCCTAACATGCCCCTCTCCTTCAAAAAGAATTTTCCTCAACGCTTAAGTAGTTCTTGATGCTTTTGTATAAAATTCTTGTCCTCCCATGTGGAATCCTAAGTGGGTAAGTTCTTCCACTTGATGAGATACTCTGAAATTAATCGATTTCGTAGCTGTCGAGTTCTTGTTTCTGTGACTGCTCCAGGTTCCAATATGATTTTTACTTCCTCTTCAATTTCTAGCAGTATTGTCTGAATTAAGATCTTTTGCAACTTTTGAATAAGTGGCCACACTTCTTTGTCCTTCTTCCATTCATCCCTTTCTTTGTTAAGCCAATTTGGTTGGATAATAGAAATAGCAAAAAACAATGCTTCCACATCCTCATCCTTGAAGAGTCTTCCCATTCGGTAAGGTCGCCATTTTTTAAGTGCATGTAGTATTGCCAACATTTCCTTCTCATAAATAGCTTGCTTGAGATGTAGCAGTAAAAATACCCAATCACCTACATCAAAACATTTTTCACTACAATGTTGATCTATGTGTTGTTTCATTTTATTTTGCACCGAAGTGGCGTTATCCTTTAAAAGTTGGGGAAATTGCTGTTGATGCTTGATGTGATCTTTCACTGCTTGAACCTTTTTTTTCTTCATGTGTCCTTCTATCTCTAGAGTTTGAGGAGTGGTAATTTCTTCCAATCCTTTACAAGATATGGTCGGATTCATTTCTTGATGCTCGATGTGATCTTTCACTTCTTGAACATTTTTCTTCTTGATATGTCCTTCTATCTTGATAGTTTGAGGAGTGGTAATTCGACCAATGCATTACAAGATATGGTTGGATTCATTTCTTATTTCTCGATGTGATCTTTCACTTCTTGAACCTTTTTCTTCTTGATATGTGCTTCTATCTTGAGAGTTTGAGGAGTGGTAATTCTTGCCAATGCTTTACAAGATATGGTCGGATTCATTTCTTCTTTATCTAGGGTTGGTTCCTAGTGCATATGCTCTTATTTTGATGTTTCTTGATCCTTTTCTTCCTCCTTTTCATACTCTATGTAAAATAATTTCTTCTCAGCACACTTATGACCTTTAGCGCATTTTCTATCACAATTGTAACAAAGCCCTTTTTCTATTTTTTCTCCCAATTGTTGTGGTGTAAGCCTTGTAGGTTGTGGAAGGCTAGGAGAAGAAACACTTCCATAATTATAATCATGAGTGGTGGGATTCCTTGTTTTCATAATTTCGCTTTCAATATTTCTTGCCAACTCGAATGCCTCCTCCAATTAATCAGGTTCCCAAAAACGAACCTCATGTTGAACATTATCCTTTAAAGTCCCTATGAAGACATCAATCATTTGCTTCTCTGGAATATAATTTACCCTTCTATTCAATTTTTTAAAGTCTTCAATGTGCTCTTCCATTGAACCCTTTCGTTTGAGATTTATCAATTGGCTAAAGAAGGAGTTTCTCTTTGTATCCTCATAATGTGCTATCATTTCCTTTGTGAAAATTGACCACGTGACAAGTGGTTTACTAGAACAAAGCCCTTTATATCATAAAAATTGATTCGGTTCCAAATATTAAGATGCAATACATACCTTTTGTAACATTGGTACACCGTGTAGGTCAAAATATTGCTCCATCTGAAGTATCCAATTTTCCGAATCCTTGCCATCAAACTTCATCATCTCGTTTTTTCTTGATTTCAGGAGCTCGATCTTGAAACGATTGTAACTCTGTAATTTCGAATATTCCAGTTCTAAAATCACGTCTTGCAATAGCCATTTTTGTCCTCTTTCCAATGCCACCAATCTAATCCAAATTGGATTCTCCAAGGAAAAGTTATGCCAAATCTCCCACAGTGACATGATTATAGACTAGTTCAGTAGAGAAAACTTGTACGACGTGACATGTGTCACTGTTTCAACCTTAGGATCTAAAAAATGTACACAAGAAACTATAGTCTGTCCTCTTTCTGCAACTTCTTACGAAATTTCAATCTAATGCTCAGAGAGAAAGTTATGACGATTTTCCCCAGGTCACCTGTTTCGAATGTAATTTGGGGGTCTGCAAAAAGCCTAACTTCCTCAGATTATAGCTCCGAAAATATAGCGAGATAGGATCTGAAATTTGGAGCCAATGTTCAGACCAATTTCATCTCAAATGGGATTTTTTCTTAGCTTCTGAAACTTCATAGCGAAATATTTATAGCAAAAATCCCACGACGACCTGTTTGGAGTAGCGAAACCCTAGAATCCATAGCTATAATACCAAATGTTATGAAACCAGCTTACAAAAAGATAGAAAAGATAGTTGAATGACTTAGAATTTAGCCTCTTCAAGGGGGAAACCTCCTTTACATTACACAAATGAATAATTCTTGGATGATACAAATGACAAGACCTCCTTTCCATATATAGGAGTCTAAGGGGTCATACTATAATCAGAGCCGACATAACAATAATAATGTAAGGGCACAATAATAACAATAGTGGGCTTCTATGGGGCAAAATAATAACAAAAGGGGGATTACATGCGTACAACAATATAATAATGGGGTTGTAATAATAACAATAAGGGGTTAGACTAGTAGTATAGGGGCCTAACAAAATACAATAACACAACAAATTAACAAGGAGTTCACCCTATTCTCCAGGGCTACATCTCTGGTCCAGCTTTCAGTGGTGGCCTTCTTTTATTGTGTATTTAAAGCAGGTTTTTTTTTTTACAGTGAGGAGCTCAATTTAAGTCTCCTGAAACAGATAATGCTTGGTAGGGTGGTTCTTGGATTCCCCAAGCCACTAGAGTGCACAGACTTTTACCTTACCAAATCTTGACCTCTCTCGTATTTAATGGGAGGAGCCCAATGTGGTACTCAATTCCCGATAGACCCTCTCAGGGATTGCTTGAACCTCTCAAGATTTATGTCTGCTCGATGCTGCCTTAGGTCAGCTCAGCTCTCTGTTTTCTGCTTCTTGCTTCACTGTCTCTTTCGCCTTTTCTTTCACTATTTTTATTCTCTGGTTCTTCCTTCTCTTCTCTTTCCTGTTCTGTTCTTTGCCTGTTCATGTCTTAAAGCCAATCTGTCCTTGACTGTTCGCTTCCTCTTCCACCCCTTCGGATCGCCTGTTGTTGTTCGCTTGGAGTTCCCTGCCTCTGCATCATCGCCAACGTCGCAAAGGGAGTGGCCTCTTGTCCTCTCACGAACTGCACCAGCTCATCCTCAACAGTTCGGTATTTCAGTTACACTATGGAATGACTCATCTGCCAACTCAGCGGTCAAATCAGACTTCAATTTTTTGTGTCACGGCTTAATTCCCCTGTCAAATCAGGTTTCTCCATTGGGCACAATCTCCGCCGTCAGATTTGGATCCCCCATATCCTATGGTGTTCGCTCTTTTTCCGTGGTTGACTTGCTCGACCATTAGCTTGCGATGAGAGGCAGTTTTCTCTCTCATCCACGGGACACACGTCGTGCGCTGAATGGAATCGCTCGTTTTCTACCAAATCCGCTTATCGCCCAAGGATGCCTCCGATATACTATCGCTTTGGAGCGTGGGACCCGCCTTTCACCTTAGTGCCTTCCCTACGGTTTCTTAGCTTCCCATGCAACCGAGCGCTCGGGGCTTTTCCTTCTCGAGGGGTTTTGCCCAACATCAGAAATGGCCTCTGTTTCTTGATTCAGGCTTCCCAACTGCCAATTTTTCCTCCTGCATGGTCTCCATAGGCCTCGGTCAGCGCGCTTTGACCGAGGTCCTCAACGTTCCTTGCTGGCTACAAACTGCCACTGTCCAGAGGTCTTCTTGATAGCTCTTTGTTCATAAATTCGAAGTCTGTCCTGATTTGATACATTCATGGTACTTGATAATTTTCATGGATCCAATTCGAATCATCTATCCTTCGTATATGTTTGACACTCGAACAAGTTGAGAGAGTCCTAAATGGCTACCACTTTGGGGCCTGTGGTGGTCACATGTCATGGTATGCTATTGCTCAGAAAATCATTTGTGTCAGTTATTTCTAGCCTTTGATCTTTAAAGATTGCATTTTAACAGTCCAAAAAGTCATGCCTGCCAGATTTACAACCATAAACAACGTGCCCAACCTACACCCCTATACCTAGTTGTTATCATCGTCCCCTTTGTTAAATGAGGTATTGATTTCATGACATGTAACCCTCGCTCAACCGGGGGGCATGGTTATATCATTGTCGTCGTTGATTATTTCACTAAATGGGCCGAGGTGACGCCCACAAGTGATGTTGACGATAAAACTGTTGCTCAATTTCTTTTCAACCATGTCATAGCTCGATTTGGTGTCCCTTAAGCCATCGTTACTGATCATGGATCTCATTTTTGAAATTACATGATGGCAAAGCTCACTGCTCGGTTGGGTTTTCGTCATGACAACTCAACTCCTTATTATCCACAGGCCAATGGCCAGTTTGAAGCAGTCAGTGAAGTCTTGGTTACTATGCTTCAATGCACCATTGGGATTCATAAATCAAATTTCCATCTTATGCTATTTTCAGCTCTTTGGTCTTCTTGAGCTGCAACTAAGACTACCACTGGAATCACACCCTTTCAGTTGGTGGAGGCAACTCTTCCAATTGAGTGTGGAATTCCTTCATTGAAACTAGTCATTGAATTACTTCCTGATACCTCACCTGAAGAGGAACATTTACTCTACCTCAAAAGGCTCAATGAAACTCGCCATTTTGAAACATTAGTAATTGAAGCCTAGAAGAAACAGGTTAAGGCTCAATACAATAGAATTGTTTCTCCCGCATTTTTACTGAGGGTGACTTGGTCTTGCTTTATGATGAAGCCAATGACAAATTGGGAGCTGGGAAATTTGAACCAATGTGGCATGGGCCTTACATTGTCAAACGAGTTTTACAAAAAGGTGCCTATGAGTTAGTAGACTATGAAGGAAATTCTTTGGTTGAGCCTCGAAACGGGATTTAACTAATGAAGTATTATGTGTGATTATCCGTGTAAATATTTGTGTACATTAGTGTGTTTTCATTAGCGTTTAGTGTGGTTATGGTGTGTTAGTTTGCTTTTGCAAATGTTTTCCTCTGCTTACCTCGTGCTCTACTTGGTTTGCAAATGTCATCCAACTGTTATGTCGGTTTCGCTGATGGTGCTTATCGTAGTACACATAATCTATCTTCCGCTGCATGGGAAATCTATGACCCTAATGGTGATTTAGTGAATTTACAAGGTATATGTTTAGGTCGTATAACTAATAACATTGCCAAATATAGTGCGGTCATCGATCTTTTGTCAGAAGCTATCGCTCTTGGCATTAGAGAGTTAATCATAAAACTTGTTTCACAGCTCATTATACTACAGCTTAATGGAAAATATTTAGTTATAAACCCTGAAATTTTGAGAATGTATTTGTGAGTTCGTCTATTGCAACGAGAATTTGATTTTATTACTTATCATCAAATTCTGAGACACATGAACACATTAACGGATGCATTGGCTAACTATGTGTTAGATAAACATTTGTGAAACTTGTAAATCATAAAGCATGACATATCAGACATGGTAAACAGGAATATATATATATATATATTGAATGTTTTCAAAAGAGTTTGCTACATCAAAATAACTAAATCTGTGTTCTGAGACACATGGCTTTATAAAACTACAACAATGTAGAAAGTAAACTAGAGTTAAGCTATTCACCCACATGGTGCTCATGCTAGCACGAAATAGCCCTAATGACTCGACCTATCAACTGACACAGTCTAGCGAAAACCCATATAATGTGCCTCTGGTAGTGCAATGGCACCTCATTGATCGAGGCGTACTCTCGAATGCCCGTGGTTAAAACTTCTAGTTTACGCTCTACCTCAACGATAGGATATGATCCCTCCTCATAAGGAGCCTCCTCAATTTGGCGTGCCACTTGTCTGGCTATTGGAGAAACCCCTGGAAGTCTCTCTTGTCCCACATCTACAAAACATCATAAGTCAAATCTCGGTACACATATAAGAAAATAAAAAATAAAAAACTTCAAAAAATATTTTTTACTTGAATCGATCCACTATGCCCCTGGAGGAAGTGGAAGATCTACATCTCCTTGGAAATTTGTACTTGCATATGCCCAATCATCAACCATGATTAGGTGCTGACGCAACCATCCGAAAAATTCCAGAGGTAATGACATATGTTGGTCGCCACCATGTCGAGGCATCAACTCTTCCCATCTCAGTAATCGTGGATCTCTGGGCATTGGTGGATCCACCTCCAACCATTGATAATGGAACAATGACACATGTTCCAGAATGAGCATAAACAAAATGGATTTGAAACCAAATTGTTTTAGATTCCCTGACTTGCACTTGGTAAGTTGGCGCTTCATGCACACCAACAAACCCTCACTCCAATTAAAAACCGTGGGATTCAGACACTCGATTATACTAGAAATGAGACTTTGTTGCCTCATGCAACGCTTGAACACCAACTACTCAAACCATGGTGTGCAGGATTGTTCGTAGTGGGAGGTTGGTAATGGTCTTTATGTCAATTTTCCCACTTTGGGTCTTCTTGGTCCTTGGACAATTCCTCACAATGAGCATATCCGTGCTCTCTCCTCCAGTACGTGATCCATACAACTACACCCATTGTCCCTCTTTCTAAAACCCGACAATGAAATAAATCAACCTCTAGGTTAATTAGATAAATAATTATTTTTATTAAAATATGATCCTAACTCCTAAATTTTATACTTTACCTTTTATAACAACTAATAACTTAATAATCATTAAAACTAAATTATATATATATATATATATGGAATAAAAAGTCTTATGCCCCTTTTTTCTTTTTCTTTTTCTTTTTCCTTTTTCTTTTTTTTCTTTTTGGACTTTATATTTTATATATTTATTATTAATACCTTTTACTAAATAATAACTTAATAACATTCCTTATATATATATATAATATTATAATATATATATATAATATAATATATATATAGACATGCCCCTTTGACTTTTTATAGTAATATAACTTTCAATTTGATAAATTAAATTAGCTTATTTTTATCCCCCTGGTCCTAGTCCATCTAACTGCTCCCTAGTCAAATTTAGCCATTATAGTCGTTTCCTGATCTTGAATTATAGGCATTGGAGGTCTGCTCTGTTTATTAACATCCATAGCTTGATTTGTTCCTCAACTTGTCCTGACGATGAACCACACTGGTTGGTTCAAAAAACATCAACAAATGAAATACCATGTGATTTACGCCGAAAAATCTATCGTAAACTTGATATGGATCACATAAGCCTCAATTCAACAGATGAAATAAATGTCGGTGACCTCTATTTCAAGCTCTTGATCCCCAAACATGAATAGTTGGTGATCTACATCCCCACCAACTGATCAGGTGTTTTAATAACTCAGGTTGTGATCTGATCCCAGGAATCATGAAGAACTTGATCAATCCACATGCTCGTAAGGCGTCAACACAATCTTTATCCTGCATAGCCTGATGGTCTTCAGCTTCATGTCCCCTTTCTTTCCTTTCAATCCCATTCAATCACCATTTTGGACTGATTATCCTATGGAAAACCAATAAACCAACTTTTCATGAGCTTCCATGGAGACAAAATCCAAGATAAACTATTTTACATGGAGGATTTCACTTTAAAAAATTTACCTCGACGCTAGCACGTCTATTTATGAATTTTCTCGCGCTGCCAGCACGAGGACCTAATTTACCACAAGATGAGCAGCGAGAGTCCAATTGGTGAAACCCATGTTGGTCACCCACGATATATTTTTTTTGCAAGTCCTCGTTACAGTTTATCCTATGGATGAAAATGCATTAAATGGCTACCAAAATGAAGGGAAGCCTGATAGATCTCTCACCTGCAACAAGCAGCTCGACGAATGGTGTCCAGGATTGATCATTCTCCTTGCTCGAAAATCGAGGTAAAATGAGGTAAAAATTCTCTCACAATTGCAAATTGGTAAAAATGACTTACTTGTTTCCCTATTTATAAGTTTTAAATAATATTTTTTACCAAATTATGGCATATTTCACTCATTTTTTAATATTTTTCATCGAAATCGATAATGTGTTTTTCCTTGTGTGGTGATAGGTCATATGTTCTTGGTAATGGTGATTTATCTTGACTGGTTCAATGAGTTTTATTTTATCACTTTTTCAGACTCATAAAAAATAAACAAAAAAATGACCTCTTGGAGTTATCTTTAAGCTCTTTTCTGACTCTCGAAAAATGAAAACACTGTCGAGTACTTGTCATTTCGAACTCATTAAAGTAAATGAAATGGTGTATGCTTAGTATAAGTTTAACCCTTTGATGAGCACCATTATTGCAACATGAATGTTGCAACTTCTGGGGCTACCAACTTTACTTCATCAACTTGGGGTTCGTACAAACTTGGAGGTGACATTGTTGTATACACAAATAGATGTAATGGGTCCACTCTTTGTCACTACTGAGTTGGGCGATAGACCACTAGGGTTTCTCAAACCAACCTTCTATTGATTTAGAAGAAGTTTGATTACCAATTGAGAAAGGAATTTTACCCTAATTGAGAAGATTGAGATGCTACCAACTGCAGTAATGAAAGACTGAAATAGAGGCCTAAAACACACAACTCATCTAGCTATTTGTTAAGATACCTTTCTTCAGAAGAATTCTAATCTAACGCATGTAAATCCTAACCAACCTAAGCATGAAATCTAATCTAATCGAACACTTAACTGTTGTGCACATGAACAAGTATAACAACCTTTTTCTTTTTTGTCTTTTTTGTGAAAACATGAATGCTAATCCTTCTTGGTTACATGGCAGGTGGGATAGGTATGGAGGGAGATGAGTGTAATGAGTCAAATGGCTTGGGTGGCAAGAAAGGGTCTTCTCCTAGCTTTCGTGATGCATTTTTCACAAATCGGGCTCAAAACAGGCCACTACAAGTTTTCCTATAGGATGTCTATAGGATGTCCTAGTTCACCTACAGGATCCCCTGTTTTCCTACAAGATTAGGCCGAAAGCATAAGGAGTGATTTGGACAATGGTATGGAGCTTAGGGAAGGTGATTGATGGGAGGAATAAGGCAAAGAAGTGGCTGGAACTCACTCAGAACTCAAATCGAAGCTCTATGATGGTTGGCTTTGCTCAACAAGCATGGCAAGTTATCGTTGTGAAATGATAACTCAGATTGTGAACTTAGTGGCCTTCGGTGATCATGGGTGGGTATGGTTTGGCTGAGGCTGATGATATGAGGTCTTCCTGCAATATTGAAACTCCTGCAATATACACATCATTGTTGGAATTTATCCATAAATCATCTCAAAACAAGAAGGGTTTACAACCATATAAGGAAAACAGAAATTGCATCATTTATTTGCCAAGTTCATGCACGGAAATGCTTGAAACCTATTATGAAAGCAACATGAAATATACTACAAAACTTAAGATATCTGAAATGATAAGTCCAACCTATCTTCTAAAACTGAAAGATGCTAACCTAATTAGAAGAAAAACGCTAAATTTCATAATGGGAGTTTTTCCTCAAACCAGGGCTCCTGAAGGGAGGAATGAGGTAAGGTCCACTTGTTATCAACCTTTTTTGATATTTCCTTATCTCTCTAATTCTATTATTAAAGTTACGCACAAATGGAAGCAAACTAATCAAGTTCACCAATACTTTCAATGTAACAATGCCAAAATGAATTCAACAGGTAATCTATGAAATAACCTAAGCATACAAGTACAGTAAGAGGAACCTCTGATGCTAGGGTCAGGGCCTAACCCAAGAGCTTCAACCCTCTGAGTCAACTCAGTGTTGGATCAAGGGAATGTTCATTTTCATTAACATATCAAAAAATACATAACAGTGTTTTCTCACAATCCTTCAACTCAAAAGTGCTTAGCTATCTTGCATAAAAAATTTGAATCCTAATGAGGCTCTAAGCCTTCTTATTTATACAACTAAAGTTTCCAACAAATTCCTTAAATCTTGGGAGGCTTGGTTCCCAATCTTAGAATTAACTAGTTCTTAACTATCACTAGCTCGACTGCCAATGATCCTCATGACTTGGTTGCTTGCAACTCTGAGCTGGTGTGATTTCATTGAGGTATCTTCAAATGAGTGAGGATTTAATGAGGGATATCCATCTCCTATAATCTCTCCTTCTTGTCTCATTCGAGTTCCTGCACCTTAATTAGCCATAATTTTCTCCCAAAAACCTGCAATCAATGCACATTAGACCACTAGACATAACATCTTACTTTTACTCATCTCATTAAGCAAAATATAATTAAAACATGTAAAGAATTATGAGAAGAGCTGATTTTAGTAAGATTGGAGGTGGATTAAGGTCCATATATTTTACCCAATGATGAGCCTCATCATCACCCCCTTCTGAAAGTGTTTCTCATCCTTTGAGCAATTCAATGTATGTCCATGTCCTTCATTGCTTTGGTGGCCTCCCTGAAATCCCATGCTTCTGTTTTAGTTTCTTCCTCCTGTGAAAAAAACCCTCCCTCCTTCTCCATCGCTTCCCACTTATTTCTTTCTTCTTCTTCTTTTCTTCCTTCCAACATTCCCAAAAGAAATGGTGGATTGAGCCTCAATCCAATCCAATTGACTTTGAGTCTTTATAGTGCCTGCTTATACATTGGGGTTCTATTTAGTGTCTCTCCCATTCCGTCACGAGAATGATATTATCTGATTTTTAGGCTATAAGGCAAGGAGTTCCATCTCCTTTGGTAGGCTTGTTGGTTGTGATCTCCTAGAAATCTGAGCATGTCTTCAAAGTGTGTGACTGCCTATTCATGTACAGTAAGTTACCTTGGTGCAAGCTTGGGATCATTTTCAATGAGGTTGTGGGCGCTAATGACAGCCATTGGGTTAGATTGTTCTTCTCTGATCATAAGGGGTTCTGCCTCTTCTTTTTCCATTATATTTTTCATCTCTGTAGCTCTTACCTCCTCATGATTCATCCAAGATGCTAAGGCCATCAATTGCAAGTCCCCTAGCTTTGGATTTGGGTCCCATACATTTAAATCTATCAAGAACAAATTGTGTAGGTAAAACTCAGATATCTTTGCTCTATCTTCGAAGGTTCTTTGATCACAGAGATAAATGAATTTTCTATAGTCTTCGAAGTACATATTTCCTTGTTGTGCTAGGGTTTTTATCTGGAATTGCAGCCATTGTTCCTTGAGGTACAAGGCATGAGACTTTGCTAGCATCCTGCAATGGATTGCCTCCATGGACAAACTGGCCATAGTTGCCGATTGGCTTTCCCTTTCTTGTAGTTGCTTCCTTAACCATGTGTCCTCAGCCTGTAACTGAGATTTCATCATTGCTTCTCTATCGCTTATGTTGCTTAGTTCTCTGCCCATCTCCTGCAATTTCTCCTCCATGTGGCCTACATCCTCTACCCCTTTTGATTTAGCAATTTGCATCCACCTATGTCTCCTTGCCCTCTCTTTTTCAAGTTCAAATGATAGGGGAATGGAAAACTTTTTTGGTATCGCCCTACCTCTTTCAATGAACCTGTAGTAGGAGTTGAGGTTTGGCTGTGGGCTAGGTTATTTCAGTTCTTAGCCTTCTTTTTCTGTTTCTTGTTGAGTAATTCCTTCCTGGTCTCTTTTTTGTGTTTCCTATAGGTTTGACAGAGTTTCCTGTAGGATTGCCTCTGCTTCCTGTAGGTCTGATTGTGTCTCCTGTAGGAGACCTTTTCCCTTTAATGAGGGTACCTTGTAACATGCCTCCTAACATAAGCAATTGGAGACTTGGGAGAAGCTTGTTTTGATGTTCCTTCTCCTTCATTTTTCTTTAGAGGGGTTGCCTTATCTTGTTGCTTTGGTGAATCCTCAATGACAATTGGAGTTTTGGTGGGGGTTTGAGGTCTCCCTTGTTTAATCCTAGTGCTCTTTCTTGTCCTAAAGTCTAGTGGGGTTTGTCTTTGCCTCTTCCCCTTTGATTTGATAGGTGTACTTAGGGAAGTAAGAGAAGTTGTTGCCTCTTTCTCTGTAAGCTCTAGAGATACCCTTGGTGATTCTTCTTCCTCCCTATTTTGGGTTGAAGACCTCTATTCATCCTTCTCTCCTTTTTCCTCTTTTCCATTTTCTTTCTCATAGTTTTCTTTGTCTCCTCCTTCCTCTTCTTTTTCTTCCTCTATTTCTTCACTCTGTTAATATATTTCTCCTTTTGTTTCCTCCTCTGTCTCTTCTTCATTTCCTCCTATGTTTCTTCTTCATTTTCCTCATTTGTTTCTTCTTCTTTTTCCTCTTCTGTTTCTTCTTCTCCCTCACTAGCAATAGGGTTTCTTTCGTATTCAATACCTTGAATTTCTCCTTCTACCTACCTGTCTATAAATGTTGTCCATGCAATAGGGAATCTTAAGTTTTGTAGAGCATCTTCAAGGATGAGTTTGATCAACCCATGATGGGCTAGATTCTACTGTTTTCCCTCTTGCACTTTGATGGTCATGTCTATCATGGATTGTAGAAGAAAATAGGGTATACTCAGTCTGTTATGAGGAGTGTGTTCTCTCCAAATATCAGTTCTTGGAGGAGTCTGAAGTGGTATCCATACACTATACTATATCTCCCTTCACATGAAATATATTTGATGATGTGGTAATTAACTTCATTCCAAGGGTATGGATTGCTCTCCCTTCTAACCCTTTTTTTTTCCTCTATTGGTTCTTCTCCTTCCAAAAGAAGCTTTTCTTTGCTTTGGTGTTGCTACCCTTGTCTTCTTTTCTCCATGGTAACCCTAGGGGAAGTGTAGTGATTCTGCTTATAACCTCAAGGGTAATTTCTACTGATAAGCCCTTCACCACAGCAATGGCACTAGTCCTAGATAGGGGTATGAGTGAGAGGGAAAATTCTTTGGCCACATCATCATCATATCCTCTCATCCTCTCAAAGAACCCGATCCATTGATGCCTTGTGACAATTTCCACCACATGAGGATGATGGTGGATCCTTGTTGTGTTTGTGGGTTCTTTCTTGTTGAAACCTCCTGTCATCTTTCCCTGGTAATTGTAGAGGCTTGTGTGGATATAGTTCAAGATTGTTGGTAGGTGAGGAAGTTTTGAATTTTAACTTTTAGTGACATGCAATACAATTCTTTTATCCTAAGATGCACTTGCAAATTCCTAGCCAAATTGAGGATTTTTTATTTTTTATTTTTTTTTCCAAATGGAAAATATGGAAGGTATGGCTCCTACCTCACTTTTCTATGTTCTGGTGAGGATAACCCTTGATTTAACCTCCCTTAGTGCCCATTGATAGGTCAGTAGGTTGATTCCTCTGTATCCTGTAGGTTTCCTACGCTGTAGATGCTGATTGTTTCCTGTAGGTGTTATTTTAGGAAGGTAGAGAGCAACCTCTTCGTTCAAAGAATCCTCAAAGTCTCCTTTGCTTTATTTTTATGGGAAACAATGTTTTATTTCCATTTATGGATGATCATGTGGGGTGGTGTGCTGGCTGGCTAAGTACGAGCACCTCCTTTTGGACAGTTGGTCCCATTATTAGTCCATCATTTCACCTTACCTCATAATTATCTCCCACTCCTATCCTATGTAACTTAATCATTTTTTGTTTTATTACATTTTCTTTTGATTTTACTTTTGCCACATGTGGAGTGGTCTAACTCTTTTCTTCTCACTGACTGGTCGAAGGTGGCCAAGTTAACTGACCACCTTTACTTATAAAATATACTCTGGCATTATTCCTATAGATTTTATCATATCGTACTAATGAGAGAGCATGAGTAAGATGACATACCTGTGGGTAAGGTGCCTTGTTGACGATGCATGTTGGAGAGTGGTGCCTCCTTGTTGTGCTTTTCAATCTGCATATTTTCACTGTGTATTTCCCCTTTTGATGCTTTGTTCCTTTTGATGTGTAGGTGCTTGACCTTGTTGTTGGTGATATTCTTATTACTGTTGAGCTCTGGAGGAGCTTCTTCATCCTTGTAGTCCCTATTCTCAATATGGTTGCAATCTCTATGGTTTCCTTTGTGGGATAGGTTTCCATAGGATTTCCTACAGGATGTCCTGTAACTGCCTCTCCTTTAAACTTTCATATTTTTTCTCAGCTTTGAAGTATAAGGGATGTTGAAATGAGTGGAGAAGGGTGGTATGGAATGGTAGGTGAGGGATGTTGCCTTTGGGTATGGTTCCTCTTTCGTTCTTTTCCCTCTCCTATATTTTTTCTTCTCTTCCTTTCTTTCTTTTGTAATCTATATTTTTTTTGAATTGATTTCTTTGATGGATGCAGGGGTGACATGGTGATGAAAGGAATGGCTATGGTCTGGTGAGGTAAATGGTTTTTCATCTAGACACAGGCTTGTGTCATCACTTTTCTCTCAGACTGCCCTTCTTGTGGTTTTCAAGGTCAAATTTCATTCCTATAGGAAACTCCTGTAGGATTACAGAGAATCTTGTAGAAAACACAAAGTTTGGGTGAGATGAGCTAGAGGGGTTTACAAATGGAAGACTAGGTGAATAATGGAAGATATGAGATGGGTGGATTAAAATATGGCTATTTTAGGTCTTATTCCTTCTCATGTTGTGCTTATTCCCCTCTTACAGACCTGCAAAATAGAATTGCCATCTTTAGTATCTTTTCTCTTTTTTGTTTTTTTTTGTAAAACAATTAGTTTGCCTCCAAGGAGGTTTTCATCCTAGTTGCCTACCCTGGGTGCCTCAGAAGAGGTTTTCACCCAGAGATATTTTATTCTCCCCCCCCCCCCCTCTTTTTCTTTAACAACCTTGGGCCACCTCAAGAGGTTTCCCAACCCAGGTGCCTCATCAAGGTTTTCACTTGAGTCTTTTTTTCTTTTTCTTTATTAGGGATTTGGTGGGACGGAAGCTAACTTTTGCTCTACCACCATCACTGTCTTGTTGATGCTATTGATGAATTATTACCTTGGCAAGGTCTTCTTGTAGATCTTTAATATATACCCATTGCAAGCAAAGGGGTAGCCTCTGCATCAATGGTTCTTATTTGCATAGCACCATTATCATGAAACGTTTCTATTACATAAGGTCCTAACCATCTAGTCCTTAACTTGCCTTTAAAATCATTGTACCGGGAATCATATAGTAAAGCCCAATCAACAACTAATTTGAGCTTTGATCTAGGTAGCATTCAACAGCTAAATCCAACACAAGCTTGTCTAACCTTAACAGCCTAGAGATCTGATACCACTTGATCTGAAAATCACTCATGAGTGATCTCAGTTAAATAATTAATGAATGAAGGTATTACATACTGATGTATTGGTGTGTGTGTCTATGTTATCTTAGGCAACGGATCGATCAGATTGCAAAATACACAAACACTGGAAAAATGGAATACAGTAAGAGAAACACAGTAAGCAAACACAAGAACACAACAAATTAATAAGGATTTCACCCTTTTCTCCAGGGCTACGTCTCCGGTCGAGCTTTCAGTGGTGGCCTTCTTTTCTTGTGTCTTTAAAGCAGAGTTTTTACAATGAGGAGCTCAATTTGAGTCTCCTGAAACAGATAATGCTTGGTAGGGTGGTTCTTGGATTCCCCAAGCCACTAGAGTGCATAGACTCTTTCCCTTTCCAAGTCTTGACCTCTTTGGTCTTTAATGGGATGAGTCCAATGTGGTGCTCAATTCCTGATAGATATCCTCACAGGGATCACTTGAACCTCTCAAGCCTTCTGTCTCCTGGATGCTGCCTTACACTGCAGGTCAGCTCGATTCTCTGTTTTTTTGCCTTTTTCTTCACTGTCTCTTTCGTCCCCCTTTTTTTTCACTGTTCCCTTCTTTGGTTCTTCCTTGTTTTGTTCTTTGCCTATTCATGGCTTAAAGCCATTCTGTCCTTGACTGTTCACTTCCTCTTTCACCCCTTCGGATCGCCTGCTGTTGTTCGCTTAGAGTTCCCTGCCTTTGCGTCATCGCCAACGTCTCATAGGGAAGTGGCCACTTGTCCTCTCATGAACTGCACCAGCTCTTCCTCAATGGTTCGGTATTTTGGTTACGTTGTGAAATGATTCATCCGCCAACTCAATTGTCAAATCGAACTTTAGACTTTTATGTGTTGTAGCTTATTTTCCATTCAAATCTGGTTTTTCCATCGGGCGCAATCTCCGCCATCAGATCTGGATCCCCCAGATCCTACGGTGTTCGCTCTTATCATGCGATTGACTTGCTCAATTGTTAGCCCACGATGATAGGTGGTTTTCTCTCTCATCTGCTAGACATGCATCATGCAATGTATGGAATCGCTCGTTTTCTGCCCAAATCCACTTACCACCTAATATGCCTCCGATATTCTACTGGTTTTGGAGCGCGGGACCTGCATTTCGCTTTAGCGCTTTACCTACGGTTTCCCGACTTCCCATGCGAACGAGCACTCGGGGCCTTTCCTTCTCGAGGGGTTTTTCCCAGCGATGCGCATTAAGAACGTCCTTCATTTTCCGATCCAATCTTCCCAATTGCTAGTTTGCGTGTTGCATGGTCTCGATGGGTCTCGGTCAATGTGCTTTGACCGAGGTCCTCGTCATTCCTTGCTAGCTACAAACTGCCACTGTCCAGAGGTCTTCCTAATAGCTCTTTATTCATAAATTTTGAAGTCTGTCCTGATTTGATACAGTCATAATGGCCTTCCCACTAAAAAAGCTTTTGGACCACCAAAAGTTGGTTTTCAAGCATCGACTAAGTGAGGGTACAATTGTCTCACTTGTCCAATCTCTATCAACTTTGCATTGCTTAGATTCGAACCCTTGAGCCCAATTCTGAGGTACTCAACATCTCCCTTGTGCATTGTCCTCACCTTCATGTCCAAAATTGTGTCTTCCTGCAATTCATTAAGATATTTAGGTAGCAGTTCATCAATAGAAGGCAATTGACTCTACTCTTCGGGATCTTCAATTAGTGAAGGTTCAAACAATCTCAAGCAATCTACATTTACGACTGAGTAGATGTGCATGTAAGCTAGTAGATCAAGGCGAAAAGAATTCTCACCAATATTCTCAAGTATCTTGAAGGGTCCATACCTGATAGGATTTAGCTTTTTACCTTCACCTTGCATCTTGTCCTTACCGATATACAGCCAGACTTGGTCACCAACTTGGAAACTATGCTCCATCTAATGCTTGTCATGCCTTGCTTTGTATTTGGCTTGGCTCTTTTCCAGCGGTTCCTGTACTACCTGGTGGATCTCTTGGATTTGTTCAATGAACCCAGTTGCCCTGTCCACATCACTGTGTCCCTCAACTGTGGTGTCTTTGCCAAAGACAAAATCCAAAGGAGACCTTAGTGGGAAACCAAAACAGGTCTCAAAAGGAGATCTCTGTGTAGAAGAATGTTTTGCTTTGTTGTAAGCAGGCTGCACATAACATAAATGTTCATCCCAAAGCTTAGGATGCTTGCTGCAATATCCTTTGAGTAACTGGATCACTGTCCTATTAACTACTTATGTTAGGCCATCAGTTTGTGGATGAAAAGTTGTGCTTTTCTTTAGTTTGGTGTCCATCAGTTCCCACAGACTTGACCCAAAATTCCCCACAAATTGGGTGTCTCGATCAGATACAATGGAAGTGGGTAATCTAAAATGAACCCATACATGTTCAAAAAAAAAAATTGTTGTTTGTTCAGTTGTAATTTGTTTATGACAAGGTATCAAAATACACATTTTGTTGAACCTATCCACAACAACATACAGATAATCATGACCTTTCTTAGATTTAGGCAGTCCTCCAACAAAATCCATGGAAACACTTTCCCAAGGATGAGAA
>APFE030748431.1:24706-128763 GCA_000404065.3 Pinus taeda
TCAATGTAACTCTCATGTAACACATAATTATGCTTAAGTATAGTAGATGCATTTATAATGGGTCTAGATAACATATCTACAACTTTATTATGTATGCCCTTTTTATATCTGATGACTAAATGAAACTGTTGTAGAAAACCCACCCATCTATAGTGCCTTGATTGCTACAACTTAGTTTGGGAGTGTAGATATTGAAGTGGTTGATGATCAGTGTGTATTACTATCTCTTTGCCCATTAAGTAATGTTTCCAATTTTTTACACTCTGGACTAATGCATACAATACTTTATCATATGTCGAATAGTTAACTACCGCAAAATTAAATTTCTCATAATGATAACATATGGGTTTACTGTGCTGTGTCAACACTGCTCCCATGGCATAGTCACTGTCATCCGTTTGGATCTCAAATGGTCTTTGAAGATCAAGCAGTGCTAATACAGGTGTTGTACTAATATTTTCTTTCAAGGTGTCGAAGGCTTTCTGCTATTTGCCTCCCCACTGAAACACCTTGTTCAATCTTATTAAAGCATGTAAGGGAGTTTCAATTAAGGAAAAATTAGAAATGAACTTTCTCCAATATTTTGCTACTCCTAAGAAGCTTCTAACTTTTGTAGCAGATTTGGGTTTAGGTCAGTTTACAATGACTACCACCTTAGAGGGATCTATCTTCAATTCACCACCCCTACTATATGACCCAAATAATTCAGAGGTGTTTTGCAAAATTCACATTTTGAGAGTTTAACATAAAAAATTTCTCTTTTCAAAACATCTAGTGTCTATTTCACATGCTTTAAGTGTTCCTCCCACATTTTGCTAAATATCAAAATGTCATCCAGATACACAATAACAAAATCATCAAGAAAAGGTTTGAGTACATCATTCATTAATATCATGAAAGTAGCAGGAGCATTAGTTAAGCCAAAAGGCATAATAACCAGCCACTCATACAATCCCTACTTTGTTTTGAAAGCAGTCTTCCATGCATATTTTTCTGCAACTCTGACCTGATGGTATCCACTATGCAAGTCTAGCTTGGAGAAATAAACAATTGCTTTCGATTAATGCAAAAGATCATCTATGCAAGGAAGGGGATAACGATTTTTTATTGTTATCTTATTTAGTGCTTGATAATCAATGCATATTCTCCATGAGCCATCTTTCTTTCTCACCAAAACGATTGGTGACCCACATGGTGATGTGCTAAGTCTGATGAACCCCTTCTTGAGCAACTCCTGCACCTACTTCTTGATTTCAGCATTCTCTTAAGCGGACAACCTGTACATTCCAATGTTATGCAATGGAGCATCTTGCTGCAAAATAATATCATGCACTATTTCCTTTTTGGGTGGCAGACCTTTAGGTTCTTGAAACAAGATATCATACTCTAAAACAACATTTTCTAAATCAGCTTGTTGTTTAGCATTACAACCCTCAAATACATTGGTTTTATCAGGTTTCTTTTCTTTTACAACCATCAGTAAGAATTGTTTGCATGAATTTATCATTCTTTTCATCTGCCCTGAGTTTATGAGAGTATAATTATTCTTGAGCTTATGAGCTCTTACAAAGTATTCGATTCCATCTTTAACAAGTAGATACTTGTTCTCAGCTCTATAGAAAATAGCTTTTTTGTCATACAAGTAAGGACTTCCTAAAACAATTCCGCACATATGCAAAGGAATTATGTCTAACTCAACCTCATCTACAAACGCTGACCCAAAAGAAAACTTGAGTTTCCACTGTCTAGTCACTTGTAGTTGTGCTTTATCATTCAACCATCCTATTGGGTATGGCTTCTTGTGAGGTGTAGTTACTAATCCCAACTTCTTTACAATTGCTTCAGAAATTAAATTTACTTGTGAGCCACTATCAAACAAAGTATCAATCTTTTGATGTTTGGAGATAACTCGAATATGGAAAAGCTCATGTCTTTTTCTCTCATTTTCTTCATCAATAGTAGATTGTGCAGAATTACTAGTAGATGCTTCAGAATTCTTACCTTTTGTATCTGTGGCTGCAATGGTTGTTTCATCTCCTGAGTCCGACCCCAAATCTTTCTAAATAGCTGCAGCAATCTTCTTCTTCTTGCCCTCGAACTTCTTAGGTCTCAGCTCTGGATGCAGAATCCAATAGTGCTCATCATCATGCCCATCCTTTTTACAATGAGTGCATGAAGCCTTGCTTTTATGTGTGGTTTTATCCTTCCTCGCTTTCCATTTCTGCTTTCTTTTCTCCTTATTCTTGCTTGCAGTGGGTTGGGATGATCCCCCAACTTCTGGACTTCCATTCTTTCCTCTAGTTTCTAGATGAGTAGCTTGTACCGATACCTCATCTATACTAGTGGGATTAAACATGAGGATAGTGTGCCTCATGTAGCTGTGTAGACCACCGATGTACTTCAACAGAGTCTTAGGTGAGTCTAATGAGATTCCTAGAATCAATGCTCTCTTTCTAAACTCTTGAGTGTATCCCTGTACACTTTGCCCCTTCAACTATCGAAGAGTTTGCCAACTCATCATGGCTTGCTGCATGTAGGCCAATGGATAGAACTGTTTTTTGATTGTAGAAACAAATTTACTCCAGACAAAGATAGTCTTACCATGTCTTTTCATGTCAGCTTGGGTCCTGCTTTCCCACCAAACCAAGGCAGTGCCTCCAAGGCGTAGGCTTTCCAGCTGAATCTTGCTCTTGTCTCAATCGATATTATGCACTCTGCAATAAACATCAATTTGTCTAATCCAACTGTCCAACTTTTTTGCATTCAACTCTCCATCATATATAGGTAAATCAAATTTAACATCTAGTTTGATCAAAGATGCTTTCTTTTTGTGTTCAAGGCTATTAGGAAGTGTGAGAGAGATTTCTTCTTTCCCTTTGCCTTTTGAGTGGTCATGGAAGTAAGACTCATCTTCTCCTTTGTCTTGTTTGGAGCCTGGTGAATCTTCATCCTTATGTTTTCTAAAGTCCGTATACATTTCTTCTACCATGGACTTTATGGCTAGGAAACTATCTATGAATTGAGGGTTTGGCCCCACAGAACCTTCTTCTGACATTGTCTTCTGAGGATAGACTCTCCCAATTCCAGGATTAGTTTTGACCAACTCTCCTTCTCCTAATTTGAGCTTTGATCTAGTTAGCATTCAACAGCTAAATCCAACACAAGCTTGTCTAACCTTAACAGCCTAGAGCTCTGATACCACTTGATCTGAAAATCACTCGTGAGTGATCTCAGTTAAATAATTAATGAATGAAGGTATTACAGATTCATGTGCTGGTGTGTGTGTCTATGTTATCTTAAGCAATGGATCGATCAGATTGTAAAATACACAGACACTGGAAAAATGGAAAACAGTAAGAGAAACACAGTAAGCAAATACAACAACACAACAAATTAATAAGGAGTTCACCCTTTTCTCCAGGTCTACGTCTCCGGTCCAACTTTCAGTGGTGGCCTTCTTTTATTGTGTCTTTAGAGTAGAGTTTTTACAGTGAGGATCTCAATTTGAGTCTCCTGAAATAGGTAATGCTTGGTATCTTGGTTCTTGGATTCCCCAAGCCACTAGAGTGCACAGACTCCTTCCCTTTCCAAGTCCTGACCTCTCTGGTTTTTAATGGGATGAGTCCAATGTGGTGCTCAATTCCCGACAGATATCCTCACAGGGATCGCTTGAACCTCTCAAGCCTTCTATCTGCTCGATGTTTCCTTACGTTACAGGTCAGCTTGATTCTCTATTTTTCTGCCTCTTGCTTCACTGTCTCTTTTGTCCCCTTTTTTATCAGTGTTCCCTTCTATGGTTCTTCCTTCTTCTATTGTCTGTCTGTTCATGGCTTAAAGCCAATCTGTCCTTGATTGTTCACTTCCTCTTCCGCCCCTTCGGATTGCCTGCTGCTGTTCTCTTGGAGTTCCCTGCCTCTATGTCATTGCCAACATCTCACAGGGAAGTGGCCACTTGTCCTCTCACAAACTGTGCCAAATCTTCCTCAATGGTTCGGTATTTCGGTTACGTTGTGAAATGATTCATCCACCAACTCAGCGGTCAAATCGAACTTTAGACTTTTATGTGCTATAGCTTATTTTCCCTTCAGATCTGGTTTTTCCATCAGGCGCAATCTCCACTGTCAAATATGGAGCCCTCAGATCCTATGGTGTTTGCTCTTATCATGCAGTTGACTTGCTCGACCGTTAGCTCGCGATGAGAGGCAATTTTCTCTCTCATCCACTGGACACGTGTCGTGCAATGTATGGAATCGCTCATTTTCTGCTCAAATCTGCTTACCGCCCAATATGCCTCTGATATTCTACCGGTTTTTGGGCGTGAGAGCGCCTTTCACTTTAGCGCTTTCCCTACAGTTTCCTGGCTTCTCATGTGACCGAGCGCTCAGGGCCTTTCCTTCTCGAGGGGTTTTGCCCAGTGATGCGTGTCAGAAACAGCCTCCGTTTTCCAATCCGGTCTTCCCAATTGCCAATTTGCATCCTGCGCAGTCTCCATGGGCCTCGGTCAGCACGCTTTGATCGAGGTCCTCGTCATTCCTTGCTGGCTACAAAATGCCACTGTCCAGAGGTCTTCCTGATAGCTCTTTGTTCATAAAGTTTGAAGTCTATCCTGATTTGATACAGTCATAGCACTTTGCTAATTTTCATGGATCCAATTCGGATCAGTGATCTAGGATGTTTTCACTTATAGATGTATGGAAAAGAATTACATATAAAATTGTAGCTTAACATGAAAATGTGCACATAAGAAAAGAAGAAGTAAATGCATAAAAGGCACAAAAGAGGACACCAAGGCTTAATAACGGAGTTCTTCCAATTCGGACTACGTCTCTGGGCCCATCTCAACAAGTGGGAGGCCTTTCTTATTAAATGGCATGAAAGAACAGAATTACATCACACTGTCACACAAGAGGCTTATACCTCCAATCTGGAAGATGGCTTGTGAAATGGATGCCTGAGATAGAGAGGTATGTAGCACTAAAGCATCCTGTAGCAAACAAAAGGGGCTGGAGTATATAAGTTGTCCAACACAGACCAATATGTACCCTCAGCCTCTTACGGAACAGCATGCTGCCACCAAAATTGACCTCCCCTCGCTCTTTCCAATGATCCTCTTTTATAATGGATTCTCGGACGTGATCCCATTTAAATCTGGGCTTGCCTGGTTAACTATGGAGGTTGGTAGTGTGGAATGATCAGCAGGTATAGCCATTCATGTGAATGGCCTTCTATCATTTGAAACGATAAAACTTCAAAATATCCCCAAAAACACTGAAATCTGCCCAAAAACCATATACCCAGACTTCATAAAACATAAAATTGGGTTTATTTTCCATATCAGGTCCACGCTGAGGTCGCAAAACATCATATCGTGGGTGTCCCTGTCATGGTTATCGGGAATGTCTGACCGCTGATCGCTAATCGCTGATATCGGCGTTGGCCAATCGCCTCGGCATCCCACACATATATCGCCCTTAGTGTCTGATAGTGGTTCCGCCAATTCGATCTGATCACCTATCACACCTTACTACTGTCGATATACATATAGGTAAGACCTCTGATTGCGATTGGCTCCGATCCGCTGATCCAATCTGATCGAAGATTGACGATCGGGGGTTCCACTGCCCAAAGCTTAAGTTCGCCTCTATGCAACCTCCGATTGCAATTTGGCCTTAAAGGCTTAAGACTCATTTTTAAAGGAAATCCTCATTTTCTTAAGGATTGAAGAACCCTTCTTTGTGCGATAACTTCATCATCCGGACTCGGATTGAAGTACCGTTTGCATCATTGGAATCACGAAGACGAGATCTCCATTTTGGTTCTGAGTTGACTTCATTCTGCTCACTTTGAGTTTTCTAAGTTTTTCCATGCCATGGTATCTGAAGATCCACCTAGATCAATCCTCCCCATTGAGGAGCTTTTGGACTGCCAAAAGCTTTTCATTAGTCAATGGGAAAGTGAGGAATTGTTCCCTCACTTTCTCTTTCTCTAGCCATTTGGCCTTGCTGGGATGAATTCCTTTGAATCCAACTCGAAGATACTCTACATCTCCTCGCCGTGAAGTCCTGGTCCTTCTGTCGAGGATGATGTCTTCAGACAACTCATCAAGATATTATGGTGAAAAATCATCGATGGTAGGAACTGTGCCCACCTCATCAATGTCCATGACCAAAGGAGGTTCATACAGCTTTAGGTTCTCCACATTCACTATTGAGTACATCTGCATATATACCGATAAGTCAAGATGAAAGGAATTGTTCCCAATCTTCTCCAATATGGTGAATGGTCCATACTTGATTGGCTGCAACTTCTTTCCTTCTCCCTTATCCTGTCTTTGCTGACGTGGAACCACACCTTGTCGCCCACTTGGAATTGATGGTAGACCTGGTGTTTATCATGTCGAGCCTTATAACGGGCTTGAATTTTTTCCAACTGCTCTTGCATTGCTTGGTGAATCAATTGGATTCGTTGAATGAACTATTGAGCTTTTTCCTTATAATTACATACACTAGAGCCATCCTCCCTTCCAAAGACCATATCAAAAGGGTATTTTGGCAAGTAACCAAAGCATGTCTCGAATGGTGAATGCTGCATCGATGAATGCACTACTCGATTATAGGAATATTGTATATAGGGGAGATGTTCATCCAACAACTTGGAATGTTTCCCACAATAACCTCGTAATAAGTGTACCACGGTACGGTTAACAACCTCTGTCTGTTCGTCAGTCTGTGGGTGAAATGCCCTACTTCTTTTCAGTTTGGTGTCCATCATCCTCCACAAGCTGGTCTAGAACTCCCCAAGGAAGCGAGAGTCTCGATCTGACACAATTGATGTGGGTAATCCAAAGTGGACCCAAACATGCGAAAGAAAAGAGAAGCAGTCTACTCTGCAGTAATCTGCTTTTTACAAGGCATAAGAATACACGTTTTTCTAAAATGGTCAACGATGACATACAAATAGTTGTGATCCTTCCTAGACAAAGGTAAACCTTCTACAAAGTCCATTGACACACTTTCCCATGGACGACTCGGAATAGGGAGTGGTGTGTAGAGCCCAAGTTTTCTATTACAGGGCTTTGAAACAGAACACATCACACAACCCTTTACATAGTGAGTCACAATTTTTTTCATATGAGGCCAACAGAAAAATATTTGTACATGACATAAAGTCTTCTTGACACCAATGTGTCCAGACACAAGAGAGGTGTGGGCCTCTCGAATTACATGCACTCTTTCTCATGTGGGAATACATAATTTACCAAGGTGATACAACAATTTCCCGTGGAGGTGATAGTTGTCCACCTGTGAACCATGGGTTAGTTTTGCATAAACCTCCTTAAAGTCATCATTATTAGCATATTGTTCAGCATAACTTTCACAAGACAACGTAGCATTATGCAAAATAACAGAAGCAGAAATAGGAGGGTGAGATAGCATATCGGTCACTTTATTGCTAGTGCCCTTCTTATACTTTATTACTAGATGAAACTGTTGAAGAAAGACCATCCACTTGAAATGAAAAGTTTGCTGCAACTTGGTTTATGACTGAAGGTACTGCAAGGGTTGATGATCTGTATGGATGATGGTCTCCTTGCCGATCAAGTAGTGCTTCCACTTTTTCACACTCTGCACCAAGGCATAAAGCTCCTTGCCATAGGTGGGATAATTTATCATAGCTTGAGAAAACTTCTCAGAATGGCAAAAAATTGGCTTCTTTTGCTACATCAGTACAAATCCCATGGCATAACCGCTTGCATCGGTTTCAATCTCAAATCGTTGTTGGAGATCGGGTAAGGTGAAGACTGGCGCAGTGCTAATTTTTTTCTTCAATGTTTCGAAGGACTTCTATTGTCTTCCTCCCCATTGGAAGACCTGTTTCACACTTGTCAATGTGTGCAAAGGTACTGCAATAACAAAGAAATTAGCAATAAATCTCCTCCAATACTAGACTGCACCTAGAAAGCTATGGACCTCAGTTACACTAGTAGGCTTAGGCCAATTTAGAATTGCTTCAACTTTAGCGGGATCAATTTTTAACTGACCATGACCAACAATATGACCTAGGTAATCCAAAGAGGTTTTCCCGAACTCACACATTGACAATTTTACAAAGAGTTTTTCCTTTTTTAGCACATCAAGCACTTTCTTTACATGGATCATATGTTCAAACCAACTCTTGCTAAAAACTAGTATATCATCTAAATATACGAGAACAAATTCATCAATGAAAGGCTGGAATATATTATTCATAACCCGCATAAAGGTGGTTGGAGCATTGCAAAGCCCGAATGGCATCACCATCCATTCAAACAACCCCAGCTTGGTTTTGAAAGCAGTTTTCCACACGTCCTGCTCCATAATTCAGACCTGGTGATAGCCACTGTGCAAATCCAACTTTGTGAACTATACAACATTTTTTAATTAATCCAATAAATCATCTACGCATGGGAGGGAATAACGATATTTCACCGACATTTTGTTGAGCGTGCGGTATTCCACACACATCCTCCTGATGTCGTCCTTCTTGGGCACTAGAACAATCGACGAACCGCATGGAGAGGAGCTCAGCCTGATTACGCCTTGGTCCAGAAATTCCTGCACTTGCCGCTTGATCTCCTCCATTTCAACTATCGACATCCTGTACATATCGATATTCGACAAAGGGGCATCATGCAACAGGTGTATTTCATGTTGAATTTCCCTCTTTGGAGGTAGTCCCTGCGGATCATGAAACAAATTAGTATAATCAGAAATTAATTGCATTAATTCCTGTTTAAGCTCCCTATTGCATCCCTGGAAGACGTCCGTGAATTCGACCTCCTTCTCCCTTACGACCATAAGCATGCATGTTTTGCTGGAATTCACCAATCGTTTCATCTGCCCAGCACTTACGAGGTTGGCGTTAATCTTATTTTGATGAGCTTGCACTATGTATTCTACCCCATCCTTGGTGATGTGATATTTATTCTCATGGTCTAAAAATAATACTTTCTTGTCATACAGATATGGGCTCCCCAATACCATGCCACAGATATCCAGTGGTATTACATCCATCTCTACTTCATCTACCAGCTTAGAGGCAATCACAGATTTTACCTTGCACTATTGGGTTACATTCAATTTAGCTTTATCATGTATCCATCCCAGTGGGTAAGGCTTTGGGTGCAGTTTTGTTTCTAAGCCAAGCTTCTTTACTAGGGATTCTGCAATTAAATTTGCTTGGGACCCAGTATCAAACAGAGTTTCTACTTTGGTGTGATTTACTACAACTCTGATATGAAATAATTCAATTCTTTTTCTATCATTTGAAAGGGACTCATCTACAAAACTGGTGCTTCCATGTGATTTAGAATCAAGAGGAGGTGTAAGGGTACCTTTTGTTCCTTCTGTTGTGACCAACGCTTCATCTCCCGAATCTAATCCAAGGTCTTGTTGTGCTACTGCCACTGTTTTCTACTTTCCTTTTCCTCCATACTTCTTTCAACGCCTTTCTGCGTGCTGCTTCCAACAGTGATCATCATCGTGACCTTCTTTCTTGCAATGATTGCAATAAGGCCGCTCTCCCTCTTTGGTTGTTGTTGTTTTCTTCTCCTTCCCTTTCCATTTCGCTTTGGATTTGCCATTGGGAGGTTTAAATGATGGCTTTATGGACTGGTCCTCTCTTTCATTCTTGCCCCTGTTCTCAATATGAATTTCTTTCACACTAGCTGCATCAATAGTGGTTGGTTCAAACAACAATAATGAATACCGAATATAGCTATGTAGTGAGCCAATATACTTAGTTACAACGTCAAGTGTATCAAGTACAATACCCAAATTCAATGCTTGCTTCCTAAATTCTCCTCTCCTTAAATATTTCCAATTCATCAAGGCTTTTTGTTTGTATCCTAAGGACTATGACTTTAATGCAGAAGTAAAATCAGACCATGAGGAAAAGAGCTTACCCACATTTTTACTACTCTGCAATTTTCTCTCCCACTAAATGAGAGTTGTGCTGCCCAGCCATACAGAGGCCAGCTGGATTTTTTCCTCATCCTCTACAATTTTTTGAATCCTGCAGTAAACCTCAATCTCCCTGATCCGATTGTTAAGCTTTTTTGTGTTATTTTCACCATTAAACACAAGAAGATCAAATTTAACATCTAATTTTAAAAAAGGTTTCTTAGATGCATCCTTTGGATTTCTTTAATTATGGTGGTGAGGGGAAGAAGAACCTTCACCACCAGAAGGAGAAGGAGGGGGTTCTTGTCCATCATTCCCATGTGCTGAACCTTGTCCTTCTAGATTCCTCTCTTCTTCTTTTTCCAGTCTTATAACCAGTTGACTAATATTCTCTGCCATTGAATAGAAAGTCTTTCTGAAGTTGCGCTCCTCTTCTATACGAGCTTCCTCTTCAGCCGTGTTTCTTCTCCAAGGTGCACCCCCTGCCTCCGAATCAAAAGGTTCTAGATTCCCTTCACCTCTTTGAAGCCTGCTTCTTGTTAGCATACAAACATGCAATTCACATCTAAAAGGCCCTGCTATGATACCACTTGATCCAAGATGTTTTTGCTTATAGATGTATGGAAAAGAATTACATATAAAATTGCAACTCAACATGAAAATGTGCACATAAGAAAAGAAGAAGTAAACACATAAAAGGAACAAAGGAGGACACCAAGGCTTGATAACGGAGTTCTTCCAATTCGGACTATGTCTCCAAGCCTAGCTCAACAATGGGGAGGCCTTTCTTATTAATGGGCATGAAAGAACAGAATTACATTCATCAAACTATCACACAAGAGGCGTATACCTCCAATCTGCAATATGGCCTGTGAAAAGGATGCTTGAGATGGAGAGGTATGCAGCACTAAAGCTTCCCATAGAAAATAAAAGGGGTTGGAGTATATACACTGTCCAACACAGACCAACATGTACCCTCGGTCTCCTGCGAAACAACGTGCTGCCACCAAAATTTCCCTCTCCTCCTTCTTTCCAACGATCCTCTTTTATAATTGATTCTTAGACATGATCCCATTTAAATCGGGGCTTGCCTAGTTAACTATGGAGGTTGGTAGCATGGAATGATCGGTGGGCGCAACCGTTCCTATGAATGGCCTTCTATCGTTTGAAATGATAAAACTTCAAAAAATTCCCAAAAACACTGAAATCCACCCAAAAACCATATACCCAGACTTCATAAAACATAAAATCGAGTTTATTTTCCATATCGAGTCCACACTGAAGTCGCAAATCGGCATATCGGGGGTGTCCCTGTCCTAGTTATCGGGAATGTCTGACCACCAATCGTCGATATCGGCGTCGACCGATCATGTTGGCATCCCACACATATATCGCCACGGGTGTCCGATAGTGGTTCTGCCGATCCAATCTGATTGCCGATTGCACCCTGCTACCGCCGATATGCATATAAGTAAGACCTCCGATTGCGATTACCTCCGATCCACCGATCCAATCTGATCTGAGATCGGCGATTAGGGGTTCCATTACCCAAAGCTTAAGTCTGCCTCTATGCAACCTTCGATTGTGATTTGGCCTTAAAGGCTTAAGACTCATTATTAAAGGAAATCCTCATTTTCTTAAGGATTGAAGAACCCTTCTTTATGCGATAACTTCATCATCCAGACTCAGATTGAAGTACTGTTTGCGTCGTTGGAATCAGGAAGATGATATCTCTACTCTGGTCCTAAGTTGACTTCATTTTGCTCACTTTGAGTTTTTTGAGTTTTTCCATGCCATTGCATCTGAAGGTCCACCTGGATCACCTAGAGCTACTCCTATGGCTTTATGAGAGGCATTAGCATGTATATGAAAAGGAAGAGCCCAATTTTAGCCTCGGAGAATAGGTGCAGTGGTCAACTTGTCCTTTAGGGTATCCAAGGCTTCTTGAATACTTTCTAACCATAAAAATTTAGAGTCTTTGGCCAATAACACAAATAAAGGAGAAGCTAACTTGTTGAAATATTTTATAAATCTCCTATAGTATCCGCCTAAACCTAAAAAACTTTTAACATCCCTCTTTTCTTCCAGAGTTAGGACCCTTTTGATGATAGCTATCTTATTTGGGTCTACCAGCAATCCTTCCTGGGATATTGAGTGACCTAAAATAGTCCCTGCAGTCATCAAGAACTCACATTTTTTGGGACTAAGGTATAAGTTCATTTCAATACATTTATTCAGCACCTTACGCAGGTTAGAGAGAGCCTCCTAGAAATCTCACCCATAGGGTGTAAATTCATCCATATAAATTTCTACTGCATCATGGACAAGCTCTGCAAAGATACTCAGGACTACCCTCTGGAAAGTGGCAAAGGCATTGCATAGACCAAAAGGAAGGACCCTATAAGTGAAAGTACCCCAAGATCACATGAAGGTGGTTTTATCCTGGTCCTCTGGGCTTATTTGGATTTAATTGTACCCACTAAACCCTTCTAAGAAAGAGAAAAAAAAATTCCCTGCCAAGCCATCTAACACTTGGTCAATGAAAGGTAGAGGGAAATGGTCCTTCTTTATTGATTTGTTTAACTCTCTGTAATCGACACAAATCCTCCACTTTCCATTTATCCTTGGAACTAGCACCAAAGGAGACACCCACTCACTATCTAAGATGGGATAAATGAATCCTACATCAAACATGTTTTGCAACTCTTCTTTGCCTATATCCTTGAGAGTTGGATTCATTCTCCTTTGGGCTTGTCAGATTGGTTTACAACCTTCTTTGATGTAAATGTGGTGAGTACACACTGAGGGGTGAACTCCCTTAATTTATTTGTAATTCCAAGCAAATGCATCCAAATTCTCTCTGAATATATTACATAACTCTTCTTCTTGGTGTACAGAGAGAGGGGTTGATTTTCAGTGTTCTTTCAAGGCCAAATTCTATTGTCTTGACACGAGTAGGGTTTGAATAAGCTAAGCATAGATCAATCTGATATTTGTTCTTGGTTTCCTTCACTACTTCCTCCGGAGACATGGTGTTGGGAGTTGGATTTTGGAGGATGTGTTCAATCAAATCATATTCATCAGGCTCTCCTAATAACATGGAAGTTTCTAGGGTATAGAGTTGGGCGAAGTAGACTTCATCTTCTTCCTCCTCTTCTAGCCATAAAGGTAAGTCATCTTCTAAATATGGTTGAGCAGGAGGGTACAGGACCAATTTCTTGGATAGATGCCCATTTTTGATAGCCATGTTTCCAACCCTGCAATTGATGTGCATCGAAAGTGGCTAACCAAGGCCTCCCAAGTATAAGAGGATAAACATTAAATTTGGTCTTAAACTGGAGAACTAAGAAGTCTACATGATACTCCCAGGAGTCAATGGAGACCATCACATCCTCAACAATCCCCTCAGGGGCTACTGTGGATTGGTCTGCAAGCTACAAGACTATCGTGGTCTTTCTTAACAAACTTTGGAGATTCAGCTTGAGCATGGTGTCCTTAGTAATTACATTAATGGCAGCCCAATACCAATCAAGGTATGTGGGACAATGGTGCCATTGTTGTGTACATCTACTACAGGACTTCCAAGGTCTAAATACTTTGGGAAAATTACCTGCCCCATCATTAATTCGGACAACTGTCCAATGACATTAATGGTAGGGGTGTCTCTTTTTTGCCTCCTTGGATGTTTGAAACACTTATCTTTAATCAATTTGCTGTAAATAGGTACATCCTTAATAGCTTGAAGAAGTGGGATTTTGACACATAGATTTTCCAATTCACCCAGAAGTTCATTCTCTTCTAGGGTATGTTGGACTGGATGGGTTAATCTTTCAAGATAGGGTGGTGGATTCACTCTAGGCATAATTTCCTCTCTTTCCTCCTCGCTCTCCCTAGGTGGATATGGAGGTTGGTTATCTAGGAGCACTCTCCTAGACCTAAGTTTGATTTCCTGAATTTCCACAGCATAAGCAGGGTAGGATGTCTCTTCACTGTAGACCTAATGTGCATGTTTGTTGTTCAATTTCAGGTTTGGTTGGGCATCCATATGAGGTTGTTTAGGTGGAGCAGGGTGTAAAAGTTGTGGTTGAGATGGAGGTGAAGGAAATAAAGCTAGAGCACTATTGTATGGGGGCCTCCACCCTTGGGGTGGTGCATTCCACTGAGGTTGTGGAGGAGTACATGTCTGAAATGGCTGGTTGGTCGGCTAGGAATGGTTTGAGGTGCAAAATACCAAGGAGAAGGTGTAGACAAGGAGGGATGAGCAAGGGGGGCCAAGAGGGAATGGATGTGTTTTAATTAGGGTTGTAATATGCATAGGATGACCCTTGCATTCCATACTAGTATGGTTGAAGGCCTCCTTTGATTTATGTAGAAGATTTGTTCAGTCACCCCTCCAGTTCTTTGATACACAACTTTTAGTCCAGGTATAGAAGGGCACTTGTCTGTGGAGTGGTTTTCTTCATAGACTGAGCAGATTTCTATAAGTTTTAAGGGACATTCATTCCTAGGGTGCCTCCTTGTGCATCTAGGGCACAAGATGGCTAATGCTCTCTCTTCTTCCTCCTTCTTCCTCTTGGTTTGCATAATGTCCATCTATAGGGCAAGGGTTTGTAGCATTTCACTCTTAAAATCTTCCAACATGTTTCCAATTTCACTTTTTATACATATGTTGGGAGAGGATGAGATGGCCATTGTTTGACTAACCCTACCCTTTTTTCTAGCTTCCCTAGAACGGTTCTTAAAAACGGTCTTGATATCCTCATAGGGTAGTTGGTAAATGTCCCCTCCTGATAGTAGGTTTAAGGTATCTAAAAGATCTTCCCTGATCCCCCTAAGTAGGACTAGCTTAAGTGACTCAGGATCAAGTGTGCATCTCGCCCTTTTATAGTTAAGCTGGAATATTTCCTCATAATCCTCTAAGAGCTCATCATGCCCAAGGTCATTCTAAAAATTTCTCCTTTGGTTTCTTTGGACTTGCGTTGGTCCCTATACTTGTTGTTGGAAGCTCGTTGCATCTGAGCCCAGGTGGTGATACTATTCCCAAGTAAACCCATTAACCATCACAAAGCTGCAACCTTGAGAGTGGATGGGAATAATTTCAACTTCTGATCATCAGTGGTGTAATCATAAGTTTTGCATATGACAACAAATTCAAACAAGAAAGTATCGAGATCTTCTGAGGTCAGGCCATGGAAGTGAGGGAGAGCAGAGGGGCTTATGTTTTTCATCTTGGCATCCCCATTGGTTTCTCTAATGGGAAAAGCACCCTCAATTCTTTCTCTATCTCCCCTTTCATTTCTATTTTCATCCATTGTGTTAGTTGGAATGGGTTCTTCTTCTTCCCCTATAGGCTCTTCAAAATCTCTAGTTCTTTGCCTAAGGGGTCCTCTAATTCACAACCACTGAAGAAGAGGGAAGGTTGGTTCTTTGAAGTGGTGTGGGTATTTGGTAGAAATTTTCCTAAGTTATCCCTAGTCCTATAGGGCATGAAAGAAGTGTTTTGTTTTGTTTTTCAAGCTTTAATACTAATTGCAGAATGGAAAAGACAAACTGAATTGAAACTAACTGCTAAAAGAAATCACTTGCAGAATGGAAAGGAAAGAAAACCAACCTACAACTATTTTAAGAAAATGAAACTAATAGTAGAATGAAAGAGATAGGAAATGGAAGAAAGAAATCAGAAATCACATCTACTTAGACACCTCCCCGGCAATGGCGCCAAAAAGTGATGAGCACCAGTATTGCAGTAAGAATGCTGCAACTCCTGGGGCTACCAACTTTACTTCATCAAACTAGGGTTCGTAAAAACTTGGAGGTGACAGTGTTGTATACAGAAATAGATGTAATGGGTCCACTTTTTGTCACTGTTGAGCTGGGTGATAGATCACTAGGGTTTCTCAAACCAACCTTCTATTGATTTAGAATAAGTTTGATTACCAATTGAGAAAGAAGAATTTTACCCTAATTGAGAAGATTGAGATGCTACCAACTGCAGTAATGAAAGATTGAAATAGATGCCTAAAACACACAACTCATGTAGCTATTTGTTAAGATAACTTGCTTCAGAAGAATTCTAATATAACACATGTGAAATCCTAACTAACCTAAGCATGAAATCTGATCTAATCAAACACTTAACTACTATGCACATGAATAAGCATAACAACCTTTTTCTTTTTTCTTTTTTGTGAAAACATGAATGCTAATACTTTTTACATGGAATGTGGGATAGGTATGGGGGGAGATAAATGTAATGATTCAAATGGCTCGGGAGGCATGAACGATCTTCTCCTAGCTTTCGTGATGCATTTTTCACAAATCAGGCTCAAAACAGGCCACTACAGGTTTTCCTACAAGATGTCCTAGTTCACCTAAATGATCCCCTGCTTTCCTATAGGATTAAGCCGAAAATATAAGGAGTGATTTGGACAGTGGTATGGAGCTTAGGGAAGGTGAGTGATGGGAGGACTAAGGCAAAGAAGTGGCTGGAACTCACTCAGAAATCAAACCGAAGCTCTATGATGGTTGGATTTTCTCAACAAGCATGACAAGTTGTCCTTGTGAAATGATAACTCGGATTGTGAACTTAGTTGCCTTTGGCAATCATGGTTGGGTATGGTTTGGCTAAGGCTGATGATATGAGGTCTTCCTGCAATATTGAAACTCCTGCAATAGACACATCATTGTTGGAATTTATCCATAAATCATCTCAAAACAAGGTTTACAACCATGTAAGGAAAATAGAAATTGCATCACTTATTTTCCAAGTTCATGCATGGAAATGCTTGAAACCTATTATGAAAGCAGCATTAAATCTAATAAAAAACTTAAGATATTAGAAATCAAAACTGCATCCTATCTTCTAAAACTGAAAGATGTTGACCTAATTAGCAGAAAAACCCTAAATTTAATAAGAAACCTTAATTCTATCTTTTTGGGCTAAATGGGAGTTTTTCCTCAAACCAGGGTCCCTGAAGGGAGGAATGAGGTAAGATCCACATGTTATCAGCCTTTTTTGATATTTCCTTATCTCTCTAATTCTACTATTAAAACTATGCACAAATGGAAGCAAACTAATCAACTTCACCAATACTTGCAATGTAACAATGCCAAAATCAATTCAACAAGTAATCTATGAAATAACCTAAGCATACAAGTACAGTAAGAGGAACCTCTCATGCTAGGGTTGGGCCCTAACCCAAGAGATTTAGCCCTCTAAGTCAACTCAGTGCTAGATCAAGGGAATGCTCATTTTCATTAACATATCAAAAGATACATAACAATGTTTTGTCACAATCCTTCAACTCGAAAGTGCTTAGCTATCTTGCATAAAAAATCTGAATCCTAATGAGACTTTAGGCCTTCTTATTTATACAACTAAAGTTTCCAACAACTTCCTTAAATCTAGGGAGGCTTGGCTCCCAATCTTAGGATTAACTGGTTCTTAACTATCACTGGCTCGACTGCCAATGATCCTCATGACTCAGCTGCCTGCAACTTCGAGCTGGTGTGATTTGATTGAGGGATATTTGAATGAGTGAGGATTTAATGAGGGATATCCATCTCATATAATCTCTCCTTCTTGTCTCGTTCGATTTCCTGCACCTTAATTAGCCACAATTTTCTCCCAAAAACCTACAATCAATGCACATTAGACCACTAGACATAACATCTTACTTCTACTCATCTCATTAAGCAAAATATAGTTAAACATGTAAAGAATAATGAGAAGATTTTATGTTAGTAAGCTTGGAGGTGTATTAATGTCCATATATTTTACCCAATGATGAGCCTCATCACCCTTTTTCGACTGAGATAAACCACTGTACGAAAAAGGAATACCTTAGTCGAACATGGCTAAGAGGTTCTCTTGGATATTGTTTTCTACCTTTTCGGGTTCAAGAGATGATTTACAAAAAGGGACCTTTGGATTTTTCTTTTCCGCTTCTTTTTCAAACTCTCTAAACATGAAAAATATGCCGAGTTTCACCTTCGTCGAACTCATAAAACATAAACAGTGCAGGAATTGTAACCATGACAAGACCGAGTTTCTCCTTCCTAGGGCTCATAAAACTTACTAGGATGGGTTCATCTGAATGATGAACTTATATGGCAAGCATATGCTATCCGCTTCAAGCTTGTGATAAAAAATATATGGGGTACTCACTAGAAATGATGGGGGAAAAAGTGGAAGCAATCATCTCTTGTATTTTTGTAAAGGAAACGTGTCGCTCTTGAACATGACACTCATATGTTGCTCGTGTCGAGTTTGGGACATCCTCACTTGGTGACTTTCCTTCTTGGGTTTGGGAAATCCATTTTGTCTCCCATCTGACTATATCACTTCGTTATCATGACCTCTGATCCTATGCGGATTTAAATGTTGCCAAACTCCGAAGTCGTGTCACCGATATGTTCAAGAGAAGTCCTATCTGCAATTATTTACCACTTATACATTGTCTGACCTTTCGCCATAGTCTTGGATCACACTTATCTACTCTACTACATCCTCTTGTTTCGTGTCAGTGATGTTGGATTAATTATTTCCCTCCTTCGACGGATCACTTCCCTGTCGACTTCAACTCATTATCCTGGAAGATGATTTAGAAACTCCCTTTCAATACCTTGGATCTTGCATGCCTCAATGGCAACTTCTTCACATTTGAAGACAAGATTACATCATTGACCTTCGATCGAGTGGTTCCACGGGTGTTCGACTACAACTTCATTGTTCACATTCATGGATTGTTTTGATTGTACCTTGAGAACCATTGTCATTATTGGTGGCTTCTCTCGTGCATGTTAACGATTTACATCATTGACCGGTAATCAGGTGGATTTCTATCATGTTCAACTTCGACACATCTATTCACATGTTAGAATTCATACATTGATTGGGTTGAGATGGAGTGTGAGACCCTGGATTCTATCTGATAAAATCCAGGTTGCGTGGAGTTATGAGTTATTCATGATTATACACATGTTTCCTATGGACGGATGCTACAACCATACCGTGGGTCCATATTCATGATCATTTCTATTCGGATGGTTGTGACCATACTGAGGATCCATACACATGATCCCTTCTATTCACATGGTTGCGTCCATACTACAGATTCATGTATTATTAAATTCCTATTCATGTATCATTAGGCATGATCATCAGAGATGTTGGATATGTATATGCTTGATTTGGAGGTCTCTTGATGGTGTTGTTTTCATCCTTACACTAACTTGAAAAGAATCTCAGTCATCACTCCTTGTTCTTCTTACATGCTCTAGGGGATATCTGTTACACAATATTTTTTCATACCTTCTTATCACTTCTTGTTCCATATCCTAAAGTGCCAAAACATTGACTATTGTGAAACATATCCATCATGATATACAGACGAAAATCTTCTTGAAGAATCAAAGGAAAACTGCCCTAAATCCATTATGAAGAAGGTTAACTAAAAACCTAAGTTTTAGCATCAGCACACTTTGCTCCACTACCTTCCCGTGTTGATGGCAGGTTGCAGTTTTATCCTAGCACTGCTAGCGCAAGTTTCGATATGAAAACCACGTTGAACCTGTTTTGATAGGTTTTCCAAAACTAGAGGACAAGCTTCATGCACTAGAACCTTTGAAAACAATGATTTGGATATTGGTTGTTGTTGATATGGTCGAGCTCTCCCATTTGGACCTCTTGATCTTATCATCATGGGCTTTCCCCTTGAGATGTGTACCTTCCTCCCTCTTTTTTGGATCCCTAACTCCCTCCTATAAATTCACTCCCTTCTATCCCCAAAGGGTTGGTCATTGATTGTTTCATCCCTATGCTGAGATTATTTTACATGCTGCCCATTCTAGCTTGGAGAAGGAGTGCTTGAAGAGTCTTTGCTTGGACTTGCACATCCACCAAAAAGGAGGTCTTCAACATCAAGGCATAGGTTGTATTCTTTCCTTTTTAGCTTAATAATATATACATATAATGTTCACTTTCCATAATTATGTAAATTTTTATGCTTTTAGCTTAATACACCTTGATCTATTAAGTAGTTTATGTTTGATGTATGCCATATATGCTCTTGTATCTTGCATAGCTCTTTGATCTTCCTTGCAGGTACTCGAACATGAAAACAAGTAAGAAGTGAGGCCTGGAGTGAAAGAATCAAAGTCATCTTCAAAAAGATTGAGCGATTAACATCAGAGCGAGGTAGGTTTCTCCTTCTCTCTACATTTGTTAAATATAAGCAAGGAAAGTGTATGTTAGTTTGTTTATTTTGCTGCTAGACCCACACATTGGGCTAGAGGGATCAACTTTGTCCGCAGAGGGGATTTACCTTCACAACACTCCCATGGCTGCAAAGTTCTCAAATATGGTCTAACATTAGTAGACTTCATTCCAACAAGTTCTTCCTCTTTCGATGTCAGTTTCACAACACTCATTCCATGCTTGGTCATATGACCAACTTCCTCTTCATGGTGAACAACTTCAACCTGCTCAACCAAATAATATTCTCTAAAAACACAAGCACCAATTTGTTCTTCAATATGGTTGGGCTTATCTTCTTCATGCCCAAGATCTTCCTTTATAGGATTTCCTTGAGCATCATCAACTTCCTTCTGCAGTTCAGCCATTTCTTCTTCTATGTGAATCAATCTTTACATGATATGCATAATTTCATCCTCACCCTGCTACGATTTTCCTCATATAGAAATTTCACAAATGGTATCCCTAAAACTAAGGATCTCATGTTTCATGCCCTTCAACTTCTCCTTAAGTATTCCTTGTTGAGTAGTCCCCATACTCGCCTTCAACAAGTCATGAACCATGTTGTCATGGTGGCAGTCTTCGTGCCACTGCGTTTACTTCAACCAACGATTTCCCTTGAGTTCCCATCACATAATTGAGCTTTGATACCAACTGTCACATCCCTAGGGCACACTTCAACCATAAGGTTCCGTAGTCCCCAGAGGTGTGTGACACAACTATATTTTCTTCCTAAAGGCTTGACCTACTTAGGCCTACTTACATTCATACCGCGCCTCTAGCCTATGCATGTCTTAGTGAACTTATAACTCTACTAACAAAATTAGTATTTTATCCAATCTCAGTGCAATAACCCTTCGTTAGTTTACTTCTTCAATACTTAGCCAATTTTTTGTTTTACTTTGTTCATCAAATGAACAACAACATAAACTAGCAATAACACTTCACAATAGAACAATCTTCAGCAAAGCATCAACATAAACATGTACACAACTTTACAATATGGGAGGGGGAACTTCCAACAAAAAAATTCCCATTCCTTTTATTATACTTCAAACTTCAATATACAATAGTTTACAATAGCCAAGGTTGTGTCAAATCCCAAAGGTTCATTGTCCAAACTTCAACAAGGCTTCCAAATATCTTGGCTCGTGCAACCCTTCCTTGGCTTGCATGACCAGCCTAAAGCCAACCAAGTGCATAACCTTAGCTTAAACCATTAATCAACAACCGTAACCCAAGTTATAATAAAAAACACAGCCTTTCAATTTACACACAAACTATCGTAGAAAACCTTCGCATGTCTTGGCTCCCTAAATAAGCCTTAGCTTGTTTCCCCGTTCATTTCCTTGTCTATTCACTCAGAGTTATGTTTCTTGCCTTGCTTCTTGCTTCAGAATTTCTTGCATTTTGACTCGCCTTCCATCGAAATACCTTTGTTCCATTTATATGAGTATTTCTTGTTCTAAGGGGCGTGACTTAACCATCAAGCTGAACGTTAGGTCCCTATACTACTAGTGTAACCCCTTATTGTTATTAGTGCAACCCACTTATTATATTGTTGTTCCCATGTAGTCCCCATATCTTTATTATTATGCCCCATAGAAGCCCACTATTGTCATTATTGTGTAGTTACAATATTATTGTTATGTCGACTCTGATTGTATTATGACCCCATAGACTCCTGTATATAGAAAGGGGGTCTTTTCATTTGATCATCTAATAATTGTTCATTTGTGTAATGTAAAGGAGGTTTCCCCCTCAAAGAGGCTAATTTCTAAGGCATTTATATTTCTCCACTATCTTTTTGTGAGTTGGTTTCATAACATTTGGTAGCAGAGCTTTGAATTCTAGGGTTTTGCTGCTCCAAATAGGTCATCAAGGAATTTTTGCTATAATGTTTTTTCTGTGATGTTTCAGAAGCTAAATCAAAAACCCATTTGAGAAGAAATCTCGTGGAACCTCGAGTCCGAATTTCAAATATTGTCTCGTTATATTTTCGGAGATATGATCTGAGGAATTTAGGGTTTTTGCAAGCTACAAAATTCCATCTCAAACAGGTCCTCGTGGAATTTTTGTTATAATTTGTTTTCTACGAAGTTTTAGATTCTAAAATTAAAACCCATTTGAGCCAAAATCATGCTGAAGCTTGGGCCCAAATTTCAGATTTTCCTTCACTATATTTTCGGATATACGGTCCAAGACATTTAGGGTTTTTGCAATATCCTGAATTACATCCCAAACAAGTGACCCTGGGAAAATCGTCATAACTTTCTCTCTGAGCATCAAATTGAAATTTCGTAAGAAGTTACAAAAAGAGGATAGAATGTAGTATTTTTTTGTATCAGTTTCAGGTTCGAAGGTTGAAAAAGTGATACGTGGAACTTCATACAAGTTCACTCTATTGAACCAGTCTATAATCAAGTCATCGTGGTAGATTTGGAATAACTCTTCCTTGGAGAATCCAATCTTGATCAGACTTGCAGGGTTGGAAAGAGGACGCAAAGAGCTGCTATAATTCACAATTCTAAACCTTGGAGGGCCAAAACTTCAGAGATATAATAGATTCAAGATCGAGATCCTAAAAGAAAGAAAAAGAATGACTCGAATCAAGAAAATAGAAACAACTAGTAAGCAAAAATGGATGGGTGATTTGAAGAATGCCATCGAAACTAAGATAAATAGTTTTATCTATGCCATGGAAGCTGATATCGATGGTATGAAAGCATATTTGAATAAAGGCATGGAATATTTTAAGAAAGACATGGAAGGTTTGAAGGAAGGTGGGACAAAGCTACTACAAGAAAGGCCTCCTAATGGCGAAAAGGTAGTAGAGGAAACTCATGATGAGAAAAAAAGTAATTTTAATCAAGATTTCATAGAATCTAATGTTGGATTGAAGACCTATCATATTCCAAAGATATATATGAGTCAGTTTGATGGAAAGGATCACGTAACATGGATACTACATATGGAGAAATATTTTGATCTACATAATGTGCAAAACACATAAAAGGTACGTATTGCATCTTTATATTTAAAACCAAATTAATTTGTATGGTATAGAGGGATTTGTTCTCATAAAAAACTTGTCACCTGGTCAATTTTCATAGAGGAAATGATAGCACATTATGACAATACGAAGAGCAACACCTTCTTTAGCCAATTGATAAATCTCAAACAAAAGGGCTCAATGGTAGAGCACATTGAACACTTCCAAAAATTGAATATAAGGGTAAATGATATTCCAGAGAAGTGTAGGATTGCAGTCTTCATAGGGACTTTAAATGATAACATCCAACATGATTTTTGCCTTTGGGAACCTAATTCATTAGATATGGCATACAGGTTGGCAAGAAAAATTGAAAGCAAAATTATGGCAACAAGGAAGCCTACCACTCATAACTATAAAGATGGAATTGTTGTTGCTCCTAGCCTTTCACCACCTACAAGGTTGACACCAAAACAATTGGAAGAAAAAAGAGCAAAAGGGCTTTGTTACAATTGTGATAGAAAACACACTAAAGGTCATAAGTGTGCTAAGCAGAAATTACTTTACATAGATGGAGAAGAGAAGCAAGAAAAGGAACAAGAAACGTCAAAAGAAGAAGATATACACTAGGAACAAACCCTGTAGAAAGAAGAAATGAATTCGACCATAACTTATAATGCATTGGTTGGAATCACAACTCCTCAAACTATCAAGATAGAAGGACATATCAAGAAGAAAAAGGTAATAGTGTTGATTAACTCTGGCAGTACCCGTAATTTTATTCATTGTAAAATAACCAAGGAATTGAATTGCTTCCTATATCCAACTCCAGAGTGTCAAGTGATGGTTGCAAGTGGGGGAACCATAAATTTCTCTGGAAAGTGCCATAATATCAAGCTATCAATGGGATAATATGTATTTAATAGCCCAATGCTTTCCATTCCAATGGGTGGTGTTGATGTTGTACTAGGAGTCTAATGGATACAACCCTTGGGTACAATAGCTTTTCATTTTCAAGAAATTTTCATGAAATTTTTTCGAAAGGAAAGGAATTTTAATTAAGGGGTATCACAGGGAAATCGGGAAACATAATCAGCTCTAACAGAATGACAAAGCTTCTAAAGAAAGAACAATGAGGTGTAATTGCGCAATTATGTTTTCTAAAGGTTCCCACATCGAAATAATTTATTTCTCTATATCTCCAAAAAGTCTTGGACAATCATTCCAAGGTATTTGAGGCTCACAAAGGCCTCCCACCTATTCATTATCATGACCATGCTATTCATTTGATTCCAAGAAGTGTTCCTCCAAACATCAGGCCTTACAGATATCCATATGCCCAAAAGAGTGAAATTGAACGTATGGTTGCAGAAATGCTAGAGGTTGGTATAATTATCCAACCAAATTTGATAAACGAAGCAAGTGATGGATGGAAGAATGCTGAATCAAGATGGGAACTCATTCAAAAGTTGCAGAAGATCCCAGTTCAAACAATATTTCTAGAACTTGACGAGGAAGAAAAAGTCAGATTGGAACTTGGAGCAGTCACAGAAACAAGAACTCGATAACTACGAAATCGATCAATTTTAGAGTATCTCATCAAGTGGAAGAACTTACCCATTGAAGATTCCACATGGGAGGACAAGAATTTTATACAAAAGCATCTAGAACTACTCAAGCGTTGAGGACAACACTTTTTGAAGGAGAGTGGCATGTTAGGTCCCTATACTACTAGTGTAACCCCTTATTGTTATTAGTGCAACCCCCTTATTATATTGTTGTTCCCATGTAGTCCCCATATTGTTATTATTTTGCCCCATAGAAGCCCACTATTGTTATTATTGTGTAGTTACATTATTATTGTTATGTCGGCTCTTATTGTATTATGACCCCTTAAACTCCTATATATAGAAAGGAGGTTTTTTCATTTGATCATCCAAGAATTGTTCATTTGTGTAATGTAAAGGAGGCTGCCCCCTCGAAGAGGTTGATTTCTAAGATGTTGATCTTTCTCCACTATCTTTTTGTGAGATGGTTTCATAGCATTGACCTTACGTCATTTTAACTAACTCATCGTTCGATCGTTGGTGGGCACGACCAACCCTGACATGTGGGTGGAATGCCTTTGCATAACGCCCCTTCATGTATCGACTCCCCCTTCACCATCGCATTGTGTTTTCCTTCCATCACACGTTATCACTCGAATTCCCTTCACATTTGTTTTGTGTGCATGACACAACCTAAGTGCCCATCGCATGGACGTGTCACCCAATGCCCTACCTTCATGTAGGCACACCTTGTGCACATTCCATCACCTGTAATCCATTGGTCCATCGTGCACACCAAGTCTCATGATGGGCACACTCTTTTGTGTATTCCATATCGCTTGGTGGGTGCGCTCACCTTTGTGCGGTACATATCTCTTGGTGGGTGCAATCGCCTGTATGTAGTCCATATCTCTTGGTGAGCACGCTCGCCTTTGTTTGGCACCCATTTCATTCAATGGGGCATGTTTGCCTTCGTGCAACATCTCATTCCACCAAACTTGCCTAAGCCTTTGGTTTTTTGACACTTTGGTGCGTTTTTAGGTGTGCTCAAGGTTAGGGGCATTACAAGTACCAACACTCATGCAAAGAATTCAAGGAACTATATAATGGAAATTGAAATTCTAGTTTCTAAAGTAGAGAAGTAAATGTTAACTAATCTACCTAAGGGTAATGTGTTGCAATGTAAACTATATTAGGGGCCCCTTCCTAACTGATTGCACTATAAAATAGCTACAACACTACTACTTTATTAGATGCCTAACGTCCTTAGAACAACATCGCTTTGATATTAAAGAAATCAGTTTGTGGGTTTACATTATATACTTTGCATAGACTATACTTCTCTTATCATAATTCCACTATTTTTATCCCTCTCCATGTATATTTTTTTTTACAATACACATATATATAATGTGGAAGGGTGAGATAGAATCATAACTGACTCCCCTATTCTCATAAGCCTACAAAGTTGTTTCAACTACTCAAACTATATACAAATGTATGGTGTAATGCCATAATACAAATATGATCATTTGTTGACAAGAATAGAAAACAACAATTATCATGGGATACTTTCATGACATGTGATGTGTGAAAATATCCCTCCCACTTAGTGACAATCTTAAACTATTCATTTATTAACCCATACCATGTTAGATACCTTGCTTTGGCCTATGTTTGACCAGAGGATTGGCCCTGGGGAAATACCTTCCTTGTCTGACCTGTAATTGATTTGACTAATGCCAAACCATATTGGGGAACCTGGAAACAAATCCCATGTGGTGAATTTTCCCTTGGATGCATGTAAGTATATGATCCGGATTTAAATAGGAATGCAAAAAAATATAGAGATAACCATATACACAAAGATGCAATGGAAATAATACTTCATTTCATTAATGTAAAATACTGAAATATGCTTACAAACATAAATGGAAATAAACTAGCTAGGGCGATGGTAGCTTATCTCTGAGAAGAGATGTGGCGGCTACATGCCTCTGAACTGTGTTACAATGAGGCTCGAAGGCCTATTTATTGTTGAGAAACAATGGAAAACCCTTAATATCCCAAAACCTAATCCTAGAAGATGAAGCGCCAAATTGTGGGCCCCGTTTTGGGTAAGTTGGTACATCAACTTCCCAGGGTCGTAACTTTGGCACCTTATCTCCGTTTGACGCGTACAATAGCTCGTTAGAAAGATATATCCGAGCACTACAACTTTAGGAAGAGCAACATCAATCTATCGACCCATGTTGCTCCCAGATTTCCCAAAAAAACGTCGTTTAGGGCCTCAAAATAGCTCTGAAAGTTCAAGACCCGAAAAAACTGCTAAAAATAGTAAATTGTGCTACAATTACGGAAACTGAAAAACTAAAAGAGACAGTTGTGGGGGTCCAAGTGGGATAGGTGGGTGGCCACCAACATCCACCTGGATCAGTATACTAATCAATGACATGGTTTACTAATATACAAGATCTAACTCCAACATTACAAAAAATAACTTCTAACTCTAGTAATTCATCAAAGATAAGGGGAACCATTGAAATTTGTTAACTTTATACCTCATGATCTTGTTGTGATCATTTTCCTTGAAAACATGAGTGAATATGGTAAAAGAGATAGTAGTGAGGTGGAAAGAGGGAGTGAAAAGGGTAAAATTTGGCACTTCTAACAATGAAAAAGACTTCAAAATGAAGGTCCAACAGATTATATGTACATATGTATATTATAAACACTGCAAAAGTTCAAAAGGAGGAAATGAAATGAAATTGCGCTATTATTTAATGAGAGGGGAAAGAAAGGGGGGTTATGGAGCTAAATGAAAATGATAATATATTTTTCTTACCTAAGTTATAAATAATCATTACTTTACTAAACCTTTCACCTTATGAGTATCCTAAGTCCTTCTATCTTGACATTTGTTGCGAAAGTGGGGGATATGTGCACTTCGCATTGAAGGATGTGGTCTTATGTTGCCATGTAAATATAATTATGAGTTTGGGAGTGGAAGATAGTTAATTAGCATTCCCACTCAGTATCCCTTAGATCTTCTTCTCTAAGGTGAAGTATGTCACAATATTGTTGTAATTAAATTATGATAATTTACAGCCACGAAGTTATCAGAGGACATGATTAAGATTATGTGTTTTGTTGAGAAAAAAGAGAGAGAATTAATTATAGTTGAATTCCCCTTATTCATAGAAATATAGCTTCCTTAGCCAACCTATGTTGGAGTAGTAGAAGAAAGTAGGATAGGCTAGAGAATTTTTTACCAATGAAGGGGATTTCATTTCCAAGTATTGTGTTGCGAGGAGTAATGTTAGACACCTAATCCTCAAGAATTTGGTGAACAAATTGTAAATATGTAAATAAAGGAAAATGAATAGTTAGAATAGGAAGTGACCTTGGAATCTGAATCCCAAAGGTCACACCTCTTCATGTTTTATATAATGTTGTTTACATTAATGAATGAAATGAAAATAAAGAGTTACCATCCTAGCCTAACATTGTATCAAATAATAGGTTCTTTATTCATCTTTCCTACTTAGTAACTCATATGTTGGAAATAGCAACAAGAAATGTTAAAAATAACATCAAGAAAAAAAATCCTAATTTAATTTTTACTTGAATTAAATTGGGAATAAAATTGTAATTCCACATCTCATGACAACTTGTAATAGTTAATTAAGTTAATTTGACTTAGTTAAATCAATTAATTCGAGTTGAGAGTCTAAATAGAGTCATGTAAAGTGTCTCCTACAATTAGGAGAACTGGTTGAGTTTATTTTGAGTTGTAATTATTTAATTCAATCTAACTGAGTTAAAGTCAGTTAAACTAGTTCCCACTGATGGAGTAATTAGTGGGAGGTCGAGTAGTGGGGTGTAACCTACAGTAGTGGGGTGTAACCTGCAGTTGAGTGTGGTGCTTCCTATCGAACAGTGAGGTGTTTCCTGAAGTGTAGTGTGGTGTTACCTGCAATGATCAACCAATAAACTGAAGATTCTCTCATAATTAACTCATGCTTGTCAGATCAGAGAAGGACCCATTTGAGATTGGAGTTTAGGGATAGTGTGTTATCAATTGTAAAATCATGTAAATTAAACCGACGGTGCATGAAATCAGAAGAATGGCTAAAATAAATAATTCCTTAATTAGAAAACTCACTAATTTTAACCATTTAAATTGCCTTTAAAAGGAGGAATGAAGGCACAAGTTTAATCATTGTTTTGGTGAGCACGAGTTGGTGAGACCAAGCAATAGGAAGCATAAGTTTGTGTGTGGAGTTTGTGAGAGAAAGGTGTGCCAAGAGAAGCTTGTGCACAAGTTGGTAGTGAGATAGATAGAGATAAAACAGAGGTTGGTCGGGCTTGAGCAAAGCATTGTAATCTTCTCATATTTTTTTATTAATACAATATAAAGATAGCAGGGGTTTTTAGTTGTGGCTTTCTCTAGAAAATCATTGTGTTATGTGTGATTGAATTATTTCTCTTGTATGCTTCGTGATTTCATCGATTGTTTATTGTTTCTATTGATGAGTAGAGTAGATTCAAGTCAATTGTTTTAGCATATTACAATCTATAGTTTGAATCTATAAGGAATTTCTACATCATATTCTAATTCTCTGACGTCTTTGTCATTTTCATGCCCATTTGTCTCCTCCCTTCGTCTGCTTTTCTATGGCTTGACTAGGAAAGTGTTACTCTAGAGTCTAACACACTCTCCTCTCTTCTTTTGCTTATTTGTGGCCTATCACCAATTCTTTACACATATCAAAGCTTGTGCTTCACATGATTAGAAACACTAACCTACTAAAATTATGTGATTGTCAACCATTGAATAAGTATTCTAATGTATGTGTGTCCATATTACAAGGGTGTCATTGTTCTCTCTTGGCATGAGGATCTTTCTTTCTTTCTTTTATTGGTATACGATATCAAAATTTCTTGTTATTTCACAGATAATTCCCTCCACAATCTCCAATACATTAATGGTGCTCTTCATCACCTTCTTGTTGATGAATCTCTTTACACCTTATGCTAATGCATAAGCTATCACCCCTGCTCCATTTCATTGTCAATTTATTTTTCCAGTGAATCCAGTGTTGATGTCTTTGATTAAGCTTCTAGAGGAGTTTTTCAAAGGTACTACATATTAAACATGTCCTAGAAGAGTTTTTTCTAACAAGGGGAGCCCCATAGCTTTGGTGGACACCACATTTCCTCTAGTTCCCACATACACAACCATAGGCTTGAGCTCAACTCACCAATTGTGGGTTTATTCTAGATGATGCAACTTGTGTCTTCTCCATCCATGGCCTCAACCAGAGGGAACATGTAATCATCAGGTAGGGAGACTCCCCCTAAAGATTGTATATGGATATTTATCCATATGTGAGTGGGAGGTGGATAGAATTTTGTCAATTAACAAGCTCCAAGCTTGTCATTTGTTAAACCTTACGGTTGAGGATGCATATTTCTCTAAGATGGTGAAGGTTCCTTTCTTATGTCATTTGAGCATGTTTATTCTCCTTCTGCTAAGTGATGGTGATCTCATAAGAAGTGGGTTGCATTTGGATGGATATGGGAAAATAACTCCAAGGCTTTGCTTTGGAAGGTTCAAAATAACGCTTATTTCTTACAAAGAAAAAATGAACCTTGTGTTTGATTGACAGAAAGAAACATAGAATGGTTTTGAGGAAATAACCACAGATCATAAGGAAGGAAGAAGTATTGTGAAGCATTTTGAAGATACATTCTCTCATCTCCATCGTAGGTTTTGCACTGACTGTAAAAGAGAAATACCAATAATGGTCTAGAAAGATCAGGCACACGCTCATCTTTAATGACTTATGGAAAGGCGCTTGTGAAGGAGAAGGTGACAATGCACTTGTCAAGCCCACATCAGAAAAAGAACTAGACATTTGGGAGAGCAAGGACAACAAGGCCTATGCCTTAATTACTTCTTCTGTAATTGAAGAGATGACTCATCATATTATTCCAATTAAAAATTCTTACAATGCATTAAAAGAGTTGAAATATTTATATGACTCACTCAAAATTGGAAGTGGTTCAGTTGATGATTAAGCTCTTCAACATTGAGTTGAAAGATAATAATCCCTTGGTCCTAACCTCAAAAATAAGATCCATCATGCATGATGTAGAAGCCACTGGAGTTAAAATGGACATTTCCTCACAACCTTTGTCAAGGCCTCTATGCTATATACTCTCACTATCTTGAACCCCTAGAAACTAGTGCCCAACTCAAGGACATTACTTTTTACACCCTTATGGAGAAGGTTTTTAGATGGGAGAAAGATTTTGGGAAGAGAAAGACAAATTCTCGCCCACCTGAAGATGTAGAGTGCCTTACATAGAAAGAGAAGACTCAAACAAAATATTATCCTAAAAGGAAGAGGTAGAAGAAGAAGACATGGAAGGAAGAATCACAGATGCAAGGGGTAAACACCATCAAGAAGAAATATATAATCTCCATTGTATTCACTATGATAGAGATGGACATGGTTCATCCACATGTAGAATCCATTAGGAGAGAATCAAGCAAAACTATAAAGAATACAAAGGTGAAACACTAGATCTAATGAGAGGTAAAGCACCTGAATTGAAAAATTACATTAGTTCCCATTGTAGTATTAGAGTAATTCAGAATTTGTTTCATACTTCATTTGCTTCTTGGAAAGATGCATGGCTACTTGATACATGTGCAACCTACCATATGGCCTTTTGGAAACACTTATTTGAAGGCCTCAAAGACAATGTAGATAAAGCAATGTAATTTATAAACAATTCAAGTCTCAAACCATTTGGACTTCACACCATCAAGATTAAACTACCTGAAACACATTTCATACGATGCTCTAAAAACCAAGACTCCGTATGAAATGTGGGACGACCACATTCCTTCAGTAAGGCATCTCAAGATCATTGGTTCCACCTACTATGCCTTGATTCCTTAAGAACAAAGAATCAAACTTGATGCAAGGAGTCAAAAGTTCATATTCTTGGGATATTCAAATACCGCCAAAGAATATCATCTTTATGGTGAGTAAATAAGAATTTCATATTGTCTAGAGATGTGATTTTTCTTGAATCTTCCAAGACTAACAATATTGCTAAGCGATAGATTGATCATTTGGATAGATTCAATCATGCAAAAACTTGTCATGAATTTGATAATGATATTCCATATTTAAGGGGGGATCCCTATCTTGGATCAATCTATAAATCTCCTTTTAAAGCACTATCTCCCCTCATGAAGTGACAACCACTCCTTCAAATCAAGAAAACCCTTTGAATTATGTGATTGAGAGGATTGGAATGCTAAATCTTGAGGCAACCCCATCTCAATAAAAAAGCAATGTAGACCATCTCAAAAAGGTATCGTAAAATGGCTTGCCAAATCTATTGAAAGTGTTCTCCCTAATGAGGTTAAAAAGATAGGAACTAGAAGTTCCACCAGACAAAATGGAGGTGATGCAGATGACTCTGATTTAGTTGATGATATAGATGTTTCATATGATTGTGAATTGATTTTTTATACTAATTTTGAACCAGCTTTCTTTAGAAAAGTTTCTTATCATGATGAATGGAAAGAAGCAATGTAAAAATAGTGTGATGCTCTCATAAATAATGGAGCGTGGAAGCTGGTGGACTCTCCATTTGAAACCACACCAATTGGATGCAAGTGGGTTTACAAGAACAAATATAAATAAGATGACTCGCTTGACAAGCACAAACAAAGCCTCATGGTAAAAGGATTTGCACAAAAATAAGGTGTCTGTTTTGAAGAGACCTTTGACCACACAACAAAATGGGCCTACTCTAGAGTATCTTTTCCTCGAGATCTCAAAATGGATGGAATGTCTATCAAATGGATGTGAAGATTACTTACTTGAATGGAGACTTGAAATAAAATGTTCTCATGTCTCAACCAAGAGGTTTTGTTGTCAAGGGACATGAAAAAAGTATGCAAATTCATAAAATCATTATATGGCCTAAAATAAGCACCTCGAGCCTAGTATGAAAAATTGACAGAGCATCTTCTATTTCAAACACTTTAATCTTGATGATGCAACTATGATTGTCAATAAAGTTGTCAAAATTGTTTAACTTGTGGTATAAGTAGATGATATATTGATAACAGGGAACAATGAAAAGTATATTGCATCCATAAATAAAGAGTTTAAGAAAGGATTTGATATGACATATTTAAGACACCTTCATTAATGGTTAGGCATTCGAGTGACCCAACATCCAAGGTATATATTCCGCTCTTAAAAGAAATATATTGGAGAATTGTTGAACAAGTTTGGCATAGTTGAAGACAATCCTTTGTCCAATATTTCAAAGTATGGACAATTTGTGAGAAGTCTTATCTACCTCACCACTACTAGACAAAATATATCATTTTTTGTTGGAACCCTTTCCATGTTTATGCAAAATCTTAGTGAAAGACATTGGTCTGTTGCAAAAAGTGTTCTAAAGTACTTGAAAGGAACTCAAGGCTTTGGACATTTCTATTCATAGGTGGATGACTTTAGCTTGATTGGATATTTTGATTTAGGATTTGATGGAGATAAGGAAAATCAAGTGTCTACTTCAGGTAATGTTAAGAGTCTTGTATCAAGATTTGTCTCCTAGAGGTCACACTAACAAATAGCAGCATATTCCACAACAGAGGTAGACTATGTGGTAGCTATAGAAGCAACCAAGGAGATTGTGTGGCCCAGGGAAATTCTTAAAGACTAGCAGGAGAAACAAGTGAACTCTACTCCATTAACAATAGTTTTGCAATTAAGTTGGCCTAGAATACCAATTTATGTGATCGAATCAAAGATATCAACACAAAGTATCATTTGAATTTAATATATGATGTAGTGGCCGAGATTATTTATCTATGACATTGTTCCACAAATGAGCAAATTGTATACATCTTCACCAAAGGAATTGGAAGAGAAAAATTTGAAAGATTCATAACGATGCTTGGACTCACAAACACCCTTTCAGATAAAGGGGGGGAATGTTAGACACCTAATCCTCAGGGGTTGGGTGAACAAATTGTAGATAAAGGAAAATGAATAGTTAGAATAGAAAACAAACTTGAAATCTAAATACCAAAGGTCACACCTATTTATATTTTATATAATGTTCTTTACATTAATGCGATGACATGAAATTTTAGAGTTACCATCTTAGCATGACAAGGAAGGACTAGTTGATTGGGAATTGTTTAGAGGGATTTGTCCTGAAAATTCTAGAAATTGAGCTAAGCTAGAGTTTGTTTAACTAGAGAAAAACCATAGGAAAATTCCCTTATAGATTCACAACCTTAGATTGGTGGTGGCCTCTATTATAAAGAGATTAAGTGTGATAGTCAACATATAGTTGGGTGGAATGTTCTTTGTTTGCAACTATTTGGTGTATAACTCTTGGAAACATGAGTATTCATTTAGTTATTTATGAGCACGCAAACATCATATGTTTTTAGCTATATATGATTTATTAGTTAATTGTATGGTTTTCTTCAATATAAATGTTTTTTAATTATTGTATGGAAGGAGAATTATATTTAAGTATCTTGTATTCTTATTATAGTTTTTATAAATTTACTCATTCCTCAAAGTTGTGTTAAAATATGCATTGATATGCATTAAAGTGGACTAGATATGTTTAATTCTACATTGGCATGCATTATGGTTAACTACTCATATGTTATAATAAGCAATTTATCAACCACGATAGATTGTTTCAAAGCTATTGAGATTCTAAGGTATTAGAGGGAGGTCTAGTACCTAAATCCCAATACTTCAACTTTTGTAGTATGAAGGAGGGTGAGGTGTGCCAATCATAAATATGACTTTTTTTCTTTGTAGGTTAGTCCTCCTAAGGCTTTTGTATATATTTCCAAAATAACAGTGAATCTCCTATCTATAGTCACCAATGCGCCTCCCAATAGAAGATTGTTGTCTACAAATTGAAAATTATCAACTGGATATACTCCTCTAGCGAAGGAGATACACATAATTTGTGTAGTAGTTTTCTCATTCTCTAGAATCTACACAAAGGACAAAGCCATTAAGATATAAATCACATAGGGAATTGGACAAACTTTGTGCAATTGTAAACACCCTCCTCCCACATTTACCCAAGTTAACCAGTCCGTTAGGGTAAACATGTGACTAGAGGCTATTGTGATTTGATTCAACTCCCCATGTATAGTTAAGGAAATGGAATCGACATAACATAACCAATCTGACCTTCTACACATGCTACAGAACCTACAAGATCCAACCATCTTTTCCAGCTGACCAACCCCCGAGGAAACTTAACATTTTACTGACCTAGAGCCTTAGTCGCTCCCATGAAATGGGCATGCATGCGACTAGGACCCTCTAGTCAATCCCACAGCAAGGGCATGCCAGTGGCTGGGGAATTTTCCAGCTAGTTCTCTGCTAGCGACCCCAGATTTTGTGCCACTTTTTTAGGGCCAAGACTCAGGCCACTACCCATAACTCCATGAAACTTCTAGAAGTTATAAATAAATTAAAACAATGATACTAATGCAAATACTTAAACAAAGACGTGAATGAACCCCTGCTAGCCATGACAGGAATTTCGTCAAACATGTCACAAATATGCATTCTACAAGTCATAACAACATATTTGAGCATTGGGGTCTCATACTTATTTGAGAATCGCTAAGAAGCATTGATGCCTTATCACTATAGCTACATTATCATCTATTAGGTCATATATTCATTATTCATTCATTTACAAATCAAAACATGATGAGATCCATACATCATCACTATCAGAAAACATGCTCATAACCAATATACCACATATAAACAAGCATATTTACCCATCAAATACAAGAGGAACAAGCTCTTATTAACATATGCAAAATGCAACCAGGTCTGGGATTTCCACAAACCACTCAACCATAGACTAGGTTGAACCAAATCTCTCTTTCAACCAGTCACGCTCATGCCATATTCCAAGAATGAATGTAGGATCTCATGGAATAATCCAAATAAAACCAAACCAAGGCTTCTAGAGGGAAAACCACCTCAACACTGAACTAGTGATTCCACCTCATGGTCGGACATCACTAACCATCACTAGATTGGTCTCTACCCAAGCTATCTAGGGCTCCAAATAATTTGTTCCAACCAGGGCTTCCAGGGCTAGTTACTCAACCCACAGTTGTTACGTGGCTTTCAGAGCATTTGTCCAACCAGGGCTTCTAGGACTAGTAACTCAACCCACCAAGGGTTTCGAGAGCGTTTTTCCAACCAAGGCTTCCAAGACTAGTAACTCAACCCAAGATGTTACAGGGTTTCTAGAGCGTTTGTCCAACCAAGGCTTCCAGGAACTAATAAATCAATGCACATCCAAAGGAGCATGAGAACAAACCAAAAAACAAAGATAAAACCCACAACACCGTGGTTGTCTAGGAAATGTCAAGGCTAGGAAAAACCACTATCAATCTAGGCAATCCTCCATGCCAATGAAAAATCATAACCAATAAACCACATGCATATGCCATGCATGTCAAAACTAGCAAGGAAATCATATATGCAACTCGATACCTGCAAGAAAAACCCGATGTAGCTATTGATCCCGATGTCCTCATGTGCTTTCTAGCTCTTCCTTTGCCTTTTTTCTCCAAAACTCCAAGTATTCCACACTCCTCCAAGAGTGATCCAAAAAAACTCTAAGTGTCCAAAAGTATGAGAGAGAGTAGAATAGAGAGCTCCAAGCTAAAACTGATAAAAATCTCTACTGAAAAAAACTACAATTTGATCCTCAAAAGCCTTTTTGTCAGTGAGGCTTCTATATTCTTCAATTTTCCATTATTTTCCTTCATTTTCCTCCTCATGTACAACTTGCGGCCTTTCATCTTCCTTTTATCTTAATTTCCATTATTTTCATAAATAAAATGCCAATTAATGCCACTTTTCCTTTGGCATTTCCTTTGCCAATTTCCAGAGCCATTAATTAATCACAAGTGATCCCCATCATTATGTTTTTTCCCAACATTCAGCTTGGAATACATATCCCATGACCATGGTTATTATTTTTCCTTTATAAACTTTATTTACATGGATTTTTAACCAGGTTATTACAGGACCACCCCTCCCCCCCTTGGGGGAACACCATCAATGACACCTACAACCAACAAGGCTACTGAAAAGAAAAACATACTGCCCATGGAGCTTTATAACTTAGCTTGTTGCAGTATTTACAATTATTAACCCACTGAGAAGCAAACCAACATGATAAACATAACAACATGACACCCATGCTGCTTATTGGAGCTTTATAACACAACTCATGGCAGTATTTATGTCCATATACATATGTACATATACCAAACATCACACCAGAACATATGCCAAAAACATTCGCTCAACCAACCAATAGAGAAGGATACATAGCCCGCATTTGATCTTCCATCTCCCATGTAGCTTCATCAGGCCCAAAGTGGTTCCATCGCACTTTAACTGGCTCAATTGATTGTTTCGGAACATGAGCATCTTTCTTTGAAAAATGCACTGAGGTTATGGCTGGAATTCTCCTTTTGGCTCCACCTGCAATACATACCAATCAATCACATGATCAACATATTTAACATACTTCTTAAGCAATGACACATGGAAAAAATCATGGACTTTCACTGTAACAGGCACTGCAAGTCAATAGTCTACTTGTCCAATCCTTTCAAGAATCTTGAAAGCTCTGCAAAACTGAGGTGCCAACTTGGCACATGATCCAATCCTCAAGGAGCTCTTCTTTGGCTTGATGCACAAGTACATACGTTCTCCAACCTGAAACTCCTTAAACATCATGTTCTGATCTGCATAACTCTTCTGTTTGTCCTGTGATTCCTTCATATTCTTCTTGATTACCTACATTTCCTGTTCCATCTCTGCCAATATGTTTGATCCAATCAAGACCTAGTTCACTGGATCACTCTAACTGATGGGAGTATTACAACTTTTCCCATGCAATGCCTCAAACAGACTCATCCTCAAAGATTCCTAACGCCCATTGTTGTAAGCAAACTCAACCAGTGGAAGATAATCTTCTCACTTCGGCTACTGATGCATCACATACATCCTCAACATGTCCTCCAATATCCTCTTGACCCTCTCTGTTTGTCCATCTGTTCGCAGATGATAAGTTGTGCTAAATGGCAACTCTGTACCCAAACGTACAAATAACTCTTTCCAGAACCTAGAAGTGAACTTGGCACCCCTTTCTAATATGATATTCTTTGGTACACCATGCAACCTCACTACATCTTTGATGAATACTTGTGCTACATCACTAACTGAATATGTAGACTTCACTGGAACAAAGTGTGCTACCTTAGTCACCCTGTCAAGCATGACCATGATATAATCATGTTGTCTAGATATCCTCGGCAAAATTATAATGAAATCAATGGAAATGGCCTCCCACTTCCACTCTGGAATCAGAATAGGCTAAAGTAATCCACCTAGATGCTTACACTCTGATTTTACCTATTGAAAATCCAAGCACCTAGCGACAAACTATACCACTTCTCTCCTCAAATTTGGCCAATAGTGGAACTTCTTATTTGCTTTCAATGTCTTTTGATATCCTGGGTGACCTAAATATGGCTTAGCATGAAATTCCCTCAAGATAAGCTTCTTGAGCTCATTGCTATCTGGTACAGATATCTTGTCCCTAAATATGACCAAGCCATCTGCTGTGAGACGATAGTCAACATCCTGATCACTTGTACCCTGTTGTAACCTATGCATAAGCTCCCTACCTATACTTGTCATCCCGTTGTCCTGCCTGCAAGATCCAATCATGTATATCTGTTCCATAAGAACTCATAGTTGCTATGTGATTTACTTGTATTCGCCTGCTAAGAGCATCTGTGACCCTGTTCTCTTTACCTTTAATGTACTTGATCTCAAAGTTGAACTCACTGATCGTGGCCAACCATCTAGATTGTCTAGCATTCAGATTTAAATGGTTAAATAGATACCTCAATCCACTGTGATTGCTCATCAATATGAACCTCCTACCAAGTAGATAATGCCCCCACATCTTCAATGCATGGATGATCGTTGCCAGCTCAAGATCATGTGTTAGATAATTTTTCTCATGCTCATTTAGTTTCCTTGATTCATAGCATACTACATGTCCTTTTTGCATAAGAACTCCACCAAGTCCTCTCTTGCAAGCATATGTACATACCACAAACTCTTTGTCTGGATCTGCAATCTTTAACACTGGAGCATTTGTCAACAACTACTTTAACTGCTCAAAACTGGCTACACATTCCTCTATCCATTCAAATTTCTTACCTATCATTTGAAATGATGTAATAGGATAAGAAATCTATGAGAAGTTCCTGATAAACCTCTTGTAATAGCTTGCTAACCCCATGAATGATCTTACCTTATCCATATTTCTAGGAGTTTCCCACTCCATGATAGCCTTTGTCTTTTCCAGATCCACTATTATGCCTTCCTTGGAAACCACATGCCCTAAGTAGTGTATCTATGTCTGAAATAAACTGCATTTACTAAGCCTAACATACATCTGATGCTCTCTCAACAATCTCAATACTATTGCTAAATGTTCAACATGTTCTTCCTCATTTTTAGAATATACCAATATATCATCAATGAATACAATAACAAACTTGTTCAGATAAGGATGCAACACACTATTCATCAAGCACATAAAAGTAGCTAGAGCATTCTTCAAACCAAGTGGAACTACAACAAACTCATAATGCCCGTACTTGATCCGAAAATCAGTCTTGTAGATGTCATCTTATTTAATGCGTACTTGATGATATCCTAATCTCATATCAATCTTCGAGAACGTTGATGCTCCCTTCAACTGATCAAACAAGTCATCAATCCTCGATAACGAATACATGTTCTTGATGGTCACTTTGTTCAACTACCTATAATCAATGCATAATCTGAGAGTACCATCCTTCTTCTTCACAAACAACATTGGTGCACCCCAAGGCAATACACTTGGTCTAATGTATCCCTTGTCAAGCATTTCCTTCAATTGCAACTTCAACTCCACCAACTCTGGTGTGATCATCCTATAAGGTGCCTTTGATGCTGATGTCGCCCCTGGTACCAACTCAATAGAAAAGTCTACTTCCCTATGACGTGGCAACTCTGAAATCTCTGTTGGAAACACATCTTGAAACTGCTGTCAAACTGGGTAGCTGCTTAAGACATATGCATCATCAACTTCCTTATCTTTGTCACTAGAAATATGCACTGCAAATAACACATGCCCTTTTCGATGAATGCACCTTGCTTGCATAGCTGTCACCATTCAAACTGATGTTGTCTTCTTCTTACCCTACAAGGCTCTTTGTTCTCCATTTTCATTGAAGCACTTAATAGCCTTATCATAACAATCAACTTTAGTCCTATGAAGATACAACCAGTCAATTCCCAACAACATACTATATGATCCCAATGGCAATACATTCAAATGTGTTGATGTAGGCATACCATTCAACTCAAATGTACAAGCTCTTACCCGATGATGAACTCTCTTCTTTGTACCTATATCCAACTGCACTAACCAATATTCTGCGTGCACTTCTTTATTCAAACCACACTTATCCACTAAGTCATGGTTAACATAACTATAATTAGATCTAGGGTCAATCAAAATAGAAACAACTTGATCACAAAGCTTACCGTCCATCTCGATAATAGATGCCTGGTGATCTTCCTGCCTGTTCTCCAATGCTGCATAGATCTGTGGAATACTCTGTCCAACATCCACCACTGTTTGTGCCTCCTGTGCACTATATATTTGTGTTCTACCACTACGATGTTGTGAAAAATCTCTCTTGTGATGCTCTCCTCCATAAGTCCAACACTATAAGGACTTCTAACCATCACCCTTGTTCTACTCCTCAAACTGAAATCCATGTCCTCTATCAGATGCATTGAACTTCTTATGCGAGGATGCATTCTCTTTATTGATTGTGTCTTGAGGTCTTGTTCGCTTCTTGTCCCATTTTATTTCATTCTTTGCATTACCTTTCTAGTCCCTCTTAGTCTTAGATTTGCGCTTTGATTGCTCAAAACAATGCTTTAGCTTCTGAATGGCCTCCTCCAATGATCTAGGCTCATCAAACTTAATCTTGTCCCTGAATGCTACCGTAGCCCACTGATGAATCATTAGATCTTGGCCTTCTCCTCCTTGAGGTAAGGTACATACATCAATAACTCCAAGAATATTCTAGTGTACTCGTCATCGATCATAGATCCCATCTTCGGCTTATAGAATTCTTTTTCGTTGTCATGATAGTATCTCTTTGATAGATACTTCTTCCTAAAAAGTCTTTCGAACTCACTCCAAGTCAACTCCTCTTCGTAAATACCTCGGATATGCTTTACATCTTCCCACTAGATATTTTCTTTAGCTTTACGACTGAATGTAGCTATTCTGGCCTTCATGTTTTCTGAGTAATCATGCAATTTGAAGAACTTATTCATGCCAAGCAACCATGCTTCTGCATCTTGTGACTTCTTCATTTCCCCATCAAATTTAGGTGGCTTTTCTTTCTTGAACTCATCAGGACAATATCCCATATCACTCCTCCTGTAAGGATGATAACGATGACGATCATAATGTCTGTCAGAACTAGAACTAGAATAGTACTTGTGTCCATCACCTCTCCTATCTAGAGTATCGAAGAGCCTGCCATCTCTAACCGTGTCATCTCTATCCAACCTGTGCCCACTATGAGACCTACTCCTCTATGCCCCATTAGTTCTTTCCTCCTGCCCATGGTTGATCCAAAGTGGTCCCTACCTCTGCAATTCTAACAAACTCTAAAGGATTACTGCATTAAATTCGGCTTGTTTCTCTTATGCCCAAATGATTATGTCATTATCTCCTTTACAACTTCTTATTTCTGCCTTCAAACTTCCTAATGTGTTTGCTAAGTCAGAATAATTCCCAACACCACGCTGCTCATCTGATCCATAGGGAGAGACTTGTGAACTATAGTCTACCATATTGCTAGTCATGTTTGATCTTCTCTTCCTACAAGTTATATCATGTCAGCTAAACCAAATCATAAACAAACCAACATACCTCAGTTTAGTTCAGGGGAGGATATATCATTTGCAAGATCAACCATATTAGTGCAATACATATATATAAGCATATCTTTCAACATTTAATCATCATTTCAATCAGTATCTAGTCATCAATGCATGACAATACCAACCACATACTATGACCTTATGCACAACAACTACAACCATGTCAATGTATGCACAATAATATATAAGCACTAACATGCATAACTAATGCATAACCAACATACACTTGTGACGACCACATCTAACAATGACACCTTCAACTTTCACATGACGACACCACTGCAACTATGACCAACGCCACGCATATGCAACAAGCACATGGACCATAATCATAAGGAACACATATGTAATCGACATGAATGCATGACCAACACACACTGCTCATCCAGTCCAAGGGGTGAACCATGCCCTGATACCACTATGTAAACACCCTCCTCCCACATTTACCCTAGTTAATCAGTCTGCTGGGGTAAACATGTGATGAGAGACTATTATGATTTGATTCAACTCCCCATGTATAGTTAAGGAAGTGGAACCGACATAACACAACCAATCTGACCTTCTACACATGCTACAAAACCTCCAAAGAGCCAACCATCCTTTCCAGACGACCAATCCCTAAGGAAACTTAACATTTTATTGACCTAGAGCCTTAGTCGCTCCCATGACATTGGAATGCATACCACTGGGACCCTCCAATCGCTCCCACAACGAGGGCATGCCAATGATTGGGGACTTTTCCAGCTAGTTCTATGCCAATGACCCTAGATTCTGTGCCACTTTTTCAGGGCTAGGAATCAGGCCACTGCCCAGAACTCCATGAAACTTCTAGAAATGAGAAATAAGCTTAAAACAATGATACTAATGTAAATACCTGACTGGACCCCTACTAGCCATGCCATGCATTTCATCAAACATGCGACAAATATGCATTCTACAGGTCATAACAATATATCTGAGAATAATGGTCTCATACTTATCTGAGAATCACTAAGAATCATTGATACCTTATCACAATAATTGCATTATCACCTAATAGGTCATATATTCATTGTTAATTTATTTACAAATCAAAACATCATGACATCCATACATAATCATTGTCATAAAACATGCTCATAACTAGGATATAACCAAGAAAAATAACAAGGATACAACAATTATCATAAAAACCACATATAAACAAGTATATTTACCCATCAAATACAAGAGGAACAAGCTCTTATTAACATATGCAAAATGCAACCAGGTCTAGGACTTCCATGAACCACTCGACCATAGACTAGGTTGTGCTAGGGCCTAAATCTACCTCCGGCTGAGAAAGGTAGGATCTAGGGTAACATCAAACCAAGATTAACGTGGTAGCTAGCCTTACCAAGTCAGGAGAGGGCTCTCTCCTGTCAATCTCAGCAAAAATGATCAATGAGGCTTGATATGCCATGAATGAAGACTGATTTTAGGCTAGGTATGTGTGCAAAATGGTTTGATTGAGTTTGATGATGTTTGTTGGCTCAAATGGAAAGGCAGATTTTGGGTATGGGGAATGAGGCTCAGTTTTATAGAGATCTCAATGGAGCAAGGTAGGCAATTGATTTGATACTTCAAATTGAATGAAATGGAGAGCTTTTAGACAGGTGAGGAGTTGAAGAGGGCAAGAAAACCGTAGGGATCGTCTTCAAACAGCTGAAAATATAGATAACTAAGCGAACCCTAGGTAGAGCACTGCAATTTCAATGAATTATACCTTTATCCTTGTTTGTTTTAGTTAAGATGAAATAAGAGAGAGAATGGCATACATAAAACACAAGTAAACTTACATTTACAGAAGGAAACACAATGTCAAAGCAAGGTTCCACATGAATCCCATAGAGTACTGCAAACCCTAGTCTATTCCTTAGCCAAAACTGCTGAAAAATGTATACAATGAAGCTCCAAGCTTTCTCAAAAGTCCAACCATGCTAATGACTGAAAAATCACAAGATATAGACAAACAATAAATCATCCTAGCCTATAGGGGTCAAGCTCATAAGTTTAGGAACTGTTCCAACAAATTCTAAACTGAGAACTAAAAATTAGGCAGTGGAACAGCTTGCCTCTAGAAACTAGGGAACTGATTCATTCAGTTGCAAACTACTTTTTGATGGATGAATCTACCTCCATGAGTGAAAATTTAACATAATTACATCAAGATCCATCAATTTACATTAAATTACATCATAAGTTTGACATTAATAAGGAGAAAAGCAAACTATCAAGAAACTAGGCGAAAAACAAAGTATTCTTGGTCAAACTAAGCAAAATTTCCCCAGTGCACCGCGCTGATTTCCCTATGCGTAGTGCCTGTTTGCAGCCATTTTTGGAGGACTTCTCGGTGTCCAAATTTTCTCCAATTGTGCTTGTTGGAAAGATCTTCCTGTCTACTTTCTAGATCAAGTGGAATTTTTGAATTTGGCCTCTATTTGCCCCTCTAAAATTGAGTTCTCCCAACACTGCTTCATGTGTGTCCAAATAGGGGCAGAAAGGTCATTTTTGGGGTGTTTTTGACCCTTTTGGGGGCTCAAAACTTGTCAAAATTTCTTGGCCATTGGTGAGCATGCATATTCTCCATGAAAAATCCAAAAATGCTGAGTTTTCCTCATTTAGAGGCCTCCATCAAAAGCGAGTGCCAGGTGGCGTGGCGCATTGGGCAGAAAATTCTGTGTTTTAGCCCAAAAATTCCAAAAATGCAAAAATTGTCCCAATTTTTTTGAAATTTGCACTGAGTGTACTCCATCAAGTGTTGTGTTGGGCCAAGGGAGTCTCAGCCAAGATCTGAAGTCTATCTTTCTCCTTTCGCTTCCTTGATGCCCTTTTCAACTTTGCCTTTAAGTTTCTGATTCCTGCCTTGCAACTTTTATTTCTTGCCATGTAATGGTAGGCCATATGCCTCAACATTGTTTTCTCCTTGTTAGCCTTCTCTAGCAACCTTTCTGAGTGGATGTTCACTCTCTCAAGCTAAGATTCTCGATCAGCATTGATTTCTTGCTCAAGTGATGTGAGCTTCACTTTCCTCCTCTTGACAGCTTGGCGGTTTTCTCTTATGTTTCGCAGTTCCACAATGATTTGTCGATCCTCTAGCTGCTTGTTTCTTTGCTCCAGGTATTTTATTATCCACTTAGCTCTTTCTAAGTTGAGGGACAAAGCATTGATGTTCACTTGTTGCTCTTGGATGATCTCCTTGAGCTTTGAGCTTTGTGGGTCCAAATCAGTGTCATCATCCTGAATGAGAATGAAATCGGTCTCTTGCTCACTTGAAGGCCCTCATCATGTAATGGCCTCTTGCTCTTATCCTGAACTTGCTTTGCTGATGGAGGAAGCGAGACCCCTTCCACCCCGGGTGGAGATAATACTCACTTTGCTGCTGTAAACAACCTTCTAGTGCCCTTTTGATAGGTGACAAACACTGACACACTAGTGGTCTATGTCTCATGACCCTCCTGCTGATGTGAAGGTCCACCTGTCTCATGAAAAGCTTCTGGAGGTACTTGAGGTGCCGTGAAGAACTCATGAGAAATGAAATCCTCCCATGAGATGTCTTGCAAACCAAGCTGATGCATGACCACAATTTTGATTAGTGCAAAGTGATATATACTGTTATAATGCTGCTGAGGAGTCTTCTTTTGCACTAGGGTGGTCATCTTATCAATATTTTGGCACATGAAGTAGGGGAGATTCATAATTCTCACCCTGGTAAAGTGCATCAACAATTTGATGCGATAGGCATATAGGCGAGAAAACCGACCCTCACAGCTAAAATACTTAATTATGAGTTTCATTAAGGGAGCATATGAGTCTTTCAGGTACCGAAAGGGAAAAACTCTGCTGAGTTGTCTCGAATAACCGGGCTTGATGTATGGCTCATAATGTTCCCTGTCAATTTGCTGCCTTTTATTCCACTGCTCTTCGACATTAGGAATGCCAGTTTCCAGAGAAATAGACTTTGGTGTCAAGGTGAATGTCACACCTGCTAGAGTGACTTGGCCATTATGTAGATGAAACACAAACAACCTGGCCAACTCATGATGGTACTAGACTCTATCAACCATCTCACAGAACTGATAACAGGATTGGTGTTGAAAGCATGTGATAGCAAGAGGGCAGGCCTGCAGCTCGGCAAGTGAAGCAGGCTCCTCTCGTATATCTTTGCCACCCTTGTGAGGTCTCCTTGGTGCATGCATTTCTGTAGGAGAGTCACTGTGTGTCTCTTCATCTCGGTCATAGGAAGGATCAGACTCCATGTTTGTTAATGTGTGAGTTTTCTTGATGAGTATGAAGAGATTTATGGTGTTTTTAGTTTTCTGCCACCAAGGATGAAAATGTATGAGGGACTGTGGAGGGAGAGGGTATGAGGGGTTTTGGGAATGTTATGACGAGTTTTTTGGGGAATGGAAGGGTTTTAGGGACAGGTTTTAGGGTATGGGATAGCAATTAGGTTTGGGGATTTTGTAGCTGGGGTTTAGGATAATGGGAATTGGGGATAGGGGTGATTGATTTTTAGGAATATGGGAATTAGGGAATGAGTGGATGAAACTGGAAAATAAATGGAGGAGTCCAAGAGTGAGGGAGTGATGGAGTAGACTTGGTAGCAAAAACACAAATACAAATCCTAGGCAATTGTTTTTGAGCAAAAATTGCAAAGAGGTAGGGTTTGAGTTTTTCACACTAAACCACCATAAATTTTAAGAAAAACTCTTTCACTAGCAAAGGAAGAAATCTAGACTTACATGCACACCATAGGATTGAGCAAATTTGGAAATTTGAGGGAGTTTATGGTGAAATTGGGCTTGCAGCTCTATCCGCCGCGCCACAAACCCAACGCGCCGCAGTGTATTTTTTACATTGTGGAGGCTAGCCCAATGCGCCGCGCCCTTGAACTTGCACAGTTTTGATTCAAACTTGCTCCCTTTCTCCAACACGACCTTCTCTTGCTCAATATTTCTTTTTTGAATGCAAATGAGCTTTTTGAACATGACCAATGAGTTATATACAAGAGATTTTGATTTTTCATTCATAAAACCCACTTTTGTAATGTTTGCATTGTGACTTATTTAAAACTCTGTATTTTGGGCAATTTACTTTATTTTTTCCTTTGATGAACTGAATGATTTGATTTTTTATTTGCCTTGTAGGGGATGGAGCTGCTGAAGCTTGGCAAGGTGATCGGGGTTTCCACTGAAGTTATTTACATATGAAAGAACTGAAATTACATCAAATTTATACAAAAAAATCTAAAATACTCTGTTTTTTCTCAAAACAGGGTTTTGAGGAAAAATACATCTTTGAGCATGTGATTGCGAAATTTATTGGTATTGAGACTTTATTTAGCCTCCTCATGCGCTCGTCGAACATTATTGGACCTTTTTAAGATCTTTTTGATGAAACCCTAGACCTAAACCCTAATAAAACTGAAACCCTAAAGCAGATTTAAAGACAAAAATGACTGCAGCTGATCTTGACGAATGGAAATGGGCCAGTAGGTAAAGGGCATGAGGGAAAATTTACAACAAGCCACTACTGTCAGATGATCCATGATCCTAATGGAATGCAGCTGACTGGGCGAGACACCTAATATGCAATGCAATAAGAGAATTTGATCACTGACGGAGGGATGAAGATACTGACACTAACAGGTTGAACCAAATCTTTCTTTCAATCAGTCACCCCCATGCCATATTCCAAGCATGAATGTGGGATCTCATGGAACAATCCAAATAAAACCAAACTAGGGCTTCCAGAGGCCAAACCACCTCAACCCTCAAGCAGTGATTCCACCTTACGATTGGACATATCTAACCATCACCAAATTGGTCTCTACCTAAGCTATCTAAGGCTCCAGAGCATTTGTTCCAACCAGGGGTTCTAGGACTAGTAACTCAACCCATAGCTATTGTTGGGCTTCTAGAGCATTTGTCCAATTAGAGATTCCAAGATTAGTAACTCAACCCACAAAGGGCTTCTAGAGCGTTTTTCCAACCAAGGCTTCTAGGACTAGTAACTCAATCCAAGCTGTTACATGGCGTCCAGATCGTTTGTCCAACCAAGGCTTCCAAGACCTAATAACTCAACCCACAACCAAAAGAACATGAGAACCAACCAAAAAACAAAGATAAAACCCACAACACCATAGTTGTCTAGGAAATGGAAAGGCCGGGAAAAACCACAATCAAGCTAGGCAATCCCCCATGTCAATTACATATCATAACCAATAAACCACATGCATATGCCATGCATGCCAAAACTAGCAAGGAAATCATACATGCAATTCCGTACCTGCAAGTAAAACCCATTGTAGTTGGTGATCTCCAAGTATGCCACACTCCTCCAAGAGTGCTCCAAGAAAACTCTGTGTCCAAGAGTATGAGAGAGAGAGAGTAGAATAGAGGGCTCCAAGCTAAAACTGATAAAAATCTCAACTGACAAAAAATGCAAACTGATCCTCATAAGCCTTTATTAATAAGGCCTCTATTTTCTTCAATTTTCCATTATTTTCCTCCTCATATGCAACATGTGACCTTTCACCTTCATTTTCTCCTAATTTCCATTATTTTCATAAATAAAATACCAATTAATGCCATTTTGCCTTTCCAAATACTTTGTCATTGCCTTTGCGAATTTCCATAGCCATTAATTAATCACAAGTAATCCCCATCACTGTGTTTTTGCCTAACATTAAACTTGGAATATGTGTTCCAGAACCATAGTTATTATTTTGTATTTATGAACTTTATTTACATGAATTTTTAACCATAATTATTGCAACAATTCTCTTCAACATTAGAAAATAGAAGTAAATCAACCATTTATTATGGTCAAGCAACTCACAAGATTCTAATGCAAAGCCATTTAACAAAATTAAGAGCAAATCCAAATTTCCTAAGAATCCCATGAATTGATCCACTATTGATGCAGTACTTTGAACAATTTATGAGCAAGCTCGTAAATTTTCTAGGAACATCAAAATGAAAAGCACGTAACACTTATAATTGTGATCTTCGTAATTCTATGAGGCCTTGTCATTTGAGTTGCTCCATTTGTTCAAAAGTTACTGAATTAAACAATGAAGTAGTGGTGACTTATTAAAATAATTTCTCATCTTGAATGCTCCTTATCAATAAGAAAATTCATCAATAGTAACCGAGGAAAATACATTTTCCTCTGGCTGTGGTTAGCAGGGGAGAAAAAGTAGGGCGAAATCCGATGAAATCGTTTACTGCATTCCCAGATGTATTAACAGGCACACGATTATCTGCTCTATAAACGACCTTTCCCTGAGCAGGATGCCACGTAATATCTGCGAATTTCTGCTCTGGCCCAAACTGCGCTATCCTGTTTTCAAGATCGAAGTCATCTTGCTCAACGTTCGTGATGGATCGCTGGAACATACACTGCAATTGGAGGGTGACGGTGACCTGCGCAGCACAGACAAAAACTTATAATTTTTATACATTTGATCATTAGGTAAATGATGAATTAAAAGAGCGTGGAAAACTTTTTATCTTTTCAGAACATGCAGAGGCAGAACTATGAGATTGGAAGACTAAGAAAACTTTTTCTAGTATATTAGTGGTGTTAGTTATTTTTTATGGTTGTGAAATAGGAAGGAGCAACATGTCAAGTCACAAATGACCACAAATAGAGAGAATTCAAAAGCACCTCGTCACAAGTAGTGTCAAAGTTAAATCAACAATTCCATGTGATATTTTTTTCGCTGACGCTGATATGTTTCCAATTGAGGCGTCAACCATCATTCATTTGTCGAGTGACCTAAAGAAGGTTAAAATATGGATAAGTGGGGTGGCCCAAATTGGTTGTTGAAGAAGAGCTAAACCACCAGAAAAAGACATGGATCATTTGCTAAGTGACCTAAAGAAGGTTAAAAATATGAATAAGCAGGGTGGCCCAAATTGGTTGTTGAAGAAGAGTTAAACAACCAGAAAAAGATATGGACGAAACAACACAAAAAGTGGTTACGTAAATTGGACAAATCTTCATGATTGCCCGTCTTAAGGAGGAGATAAAAAAGTGGGTGTTAGAAAATTTAAGAGTACCATGTGGACAAAGCATGTAGACAAAAAGAAAGCATATTATGTAAATGAATTTAATCCAACGTGGAAACATGATGATAAAGAATATTTGAGTTCCTCAATCAAAGGAACAACTAAAATTTTAATTGCTCGCCTGTTAAGATGTGAAACTAGTAGATGGGCGGTGCCTAAAGAAGATTGGGAAGAAAGAGTTGGTAGAAAGAGTGACATTTTATCAAAAAGTGTGCAACGTATAAAGACTAGCTCACATTATTTAAGATGTGAAATTGGTAGATGGGCGTTGCGGGTGCCTAAAGAAGATTGGGAAGAAAGAGGTGGTAGAAACAGAATGGCATTTTATCAAAGAGTGTGCAGCGTATGAACCGTCAGTTTGTCACTTTGTTAGCAACCTAAAAATAAACAATGTAATTGATCTTTTTGAGGAGACAAGACTTCACAAAACAACAAATTTCTTACTCAAAATCCATAAGGGCAGCCTAAAAAAAATTTAAATATAAATTAATACATAGTGAATGGGTGTCCCGGTGGATGGGTCCCAAGGTGTAAGGCCCCAGGAGTCATTGTGCAATGCGGTAGGTCGACAAAGGGCACACGACGGGCGAGCAATGAGCTGGAAGTGTGCGCTAAGTGTTGGAACATCGGTGAGTTTATATGATGGGCAGTCCCATGTATGGGTGCCCACACCATGTGTCGACGCAAAGATGAGGCGAGTTGGACGAAACGGTGGGTTGATGTCCCAACCGAAGGGCCAACCACCATATAAGTAGAGCGGCGGAATGGTGGCAAAGACATCAAGCAAAGTCTTCAAGTGTTCATGCAAGCAAGGGTGCGAGCTACTTGGAGGAGACTGAAACTTGGCGAAGTGTAGGCGACATCTTGGCTGAATCACGAAGCCGCAGGAAAACAGGTTGCAGATTGGGCGAGTCGTTTGGGTGGCAGAACCGACGGGTCAAGGTGCAGGTCGGCGATGGAGGTATCACAGGTTGGGTGCGGGCTGAAAAACGGGCGCACGAAGTGCAACGAGCTACCAAGTAGGGAAGCAAAGGCAAACGGGTTTGCCGCAGGCCGGGTGAGCGCACATGAGGTGCATGGGTTAGGCCGTGGGCGGGCGTCAAGGGCGAGCTGGGCAAGTTCGGGGGAAAGCGCCCGGGGTAGGGTGTTCGGTGAAACAGGTGAAGATGTTCGGTGAAACAGGCAAGGGAATTCGGTGAAACAGGGGAGGGCATTCGGTGAAATGGGCAAGGGCGTTCAAGGAAACGATGAACGACTTGCTGAACGAAATAACAATGGAGGTGACCGGTGGGTGCCTCTTCCCGGTGAAAGTGTAGGCTGCACGGTGATGCAGGCCGAACGTGTAAAAATTTGCAGGTTGATTGTAAACTTGTGTAAAAGTCTTATTATCATTATTATTTGGGCAAACTCTTATTTGCAAAGAGTTGCCCCTCCCAAGTTATATCTGTTATGCATTTGTGTTAAATGATAATAGTAATGAACGAATGAATGTGTTATGAATGTTTCCGCTGTGTTAACGAAAGATTATACTTGGAGAATTGAAAAATAAACTAAGTATAAAAAGTAGACGTAGTCCACACTTACAAGTACTATTAAAAAGAAAGTGAGTGGTGGTGCTGCACCCCCCATCATGCGGTTGGAAGAGTATCGCCAGGGTAGGGGCGTGATAGGTGGTATTAGAGGTACTAAATACGTGACGAGGAGCTGATCCCACTGCACTTCGTGACAGGTGGTATCGAGGCACTGAATATGTGACGAGGAGCTGATCCCACTGCACTTTGTGATAGGTGGTATCAGAGCTCCATATTTTGCTTTGGTGATTCATAATTACAGGTGAAGTGGTACAAGCTGATCATTGTGACAGTTGGTATCTGGGTGGTTTCAGTAGAAGTTTTGGGTTTTGAAGGTTAATCACTATTGAAGATAACGCAAGTTGTGAACTCTTGCCGAACAGATGAAGATGGTCGAAAGAGCATTTCAAAAGTTGAAAAACATGGGTGATTGTTGGAAAGAAGAAACACAAAAACGCTATGAAGCCTTTGTACAAGGGTGGGAACCTTTGATGCATATAGGTAGAAACATAGTAGATTTGCGGGAGGACTTGAATGATCTTCATGTGGAGACTAATGAGTTCAAGGGACTTGATGAAGAGATCCAACAGGGTGATCTTAGGCTCTAAGAACTCATGGATAAAAAAGTTCGGTTGAGAGAGAAAAGCACCATAGCAGAGGCAGAAGTCAAGCGACTTGAGTACGAGATAAATAAAGACTTTCTTGATAGAAAGACTGTAGTGCTAGAGCAAGATGAGCTCGATTATATTGACAGAGTTGGGGACTATCAACAAAACATTCAACCAAATGTTCGAGACTTAGTTCACTTCGTATAGAAAGAGTCAATGGACACTTGATTGGTGCACTTAAAGCAAGGAACGATAGAGGATAAGTTCGAAGGGATTCGAGGATTAGTTCACTTCGTATAAAAGGGAGTCAATGGACACTTGATTGGTGCACTTAAAGCAGGAACGATGGAGGATAAGGTCGAAGGGATTCACATAGAACCATGATCGGATTGCTTAAAGGGGCCAAGCAAGGAGGTGAAATACCTTAAGAAGGAAGTCAAGTCGAAGCACAAGTCGATAGACTCTTCTGAGGTAAACTTGCATGCCCCCCTGGAGACGTAGGCCGCAAGCTGCTCTTCGGTGGAGGGATACACAACTTGCGCAGCCCTGCAGGTGCTACGATCGGGAAACACGCCATAAGCATTAGAAACTGTGCAGTTAGTGGATCCATCGGAACATTTGACCAGGGGACCAGGTGGAGGCTAACAGAAAAAAGGCATATCACGTAAACGTAACAAAATGTGAAACTCCATTGAGAAACGTAACAAAATGAACGGTAGCAGGGTACGCATACGAACTTAGTTTTGAGCAGTAAGGGGGCATTTAAATAGCCTTACGTTCTGATGTGGTCCGAGAGGTAGCTGAAATCGTTGCTGTCAGCGTCTTAGTTTGCACATGGGCTTCTAAACCATTCCAGGAATTTTAAAATTGCCCTACCCGCCTAATCAAAATTTAATCACTTGAATGTGTTTGATGCGCAAATATGACTTTTTGTTTCTGTATCCATCTAAATGTAGTTACTGTGGTTGCTGATACTCTACCACTTGCAGGGTGTCCAATTCAGGTTTAATGGTGTTGCCAAAATTATAAAATGTCCTTTTGTTTTAGTTTTCCGTATCCATCTAAATGTAGTTACTGCGGTTGCCGATACCTCACTTGCAGGGTGTCCAATTGTGGTTTAATGGCACTATTATATTAACGCGGTGTTTACGACATATATTTGGTATGATGCTCACCTTCGTTAACACCTAATATATACAAGAGCGCCTCATTAGAACCAGATATGTGGAATCTATTACATCTCAGCCGGGCTTTAGATTTGAGACGATTCTAGATAGGCTGCCTCCGGAACATAGCCGGACCTCCAAACCACCCGAGATATTTCGATCCTTCGCTGATAACATGTAGAAAATTGCATCGTCAGGTAAACTTATGGCTCTTCAAATGCTTATATTGTTAAGATCTTATCAAATTGAATTTAACTGTTTGATTCATTTGGGCATTTTTTTTGTCCTTTGAAACAGCGGTTCCTGTGGCGATAAACCAGCGTTTTGACCTTTGTGGTTATATTTCACTTATGGTCGAAGGAGTTTTGATTTCTGAAGATTACATCCATAGCTGTTCAAGTGACAGTCGTCAGGTAATTTATGACTTCACTGTTAGCTATTTTTGTTGAGGGCTTTCTTGTTTTTTTATGTTTGAACTTGATTTCAGGTATGGGAGAGAATAATCATTACATGTTCTGCGGGGTTTTACTGTATTTTTGAGAAACCCTTCTAATACCTGCGAGATAATGTTTTTATTTTCTCAGCTCCTTCGAAGAGCTTTAAAGACGTCGCGTCAAATAAAATTTCCCAGGGAGTTAGCAAAGCTTCATTGGCTTATAAAGGAAGTATCTCGGGAACATTATCCCTTCATTATTACACCTGGAAATGGATTCTATTGAAAATAGTCTCTGCGGACACAGCAGCCGCTTAAAGATTCAGTCATTTGAGAAATTCAGAGCGCACTCACTCCTACAAATTTGAACCCAAGTTGGAAGGGATGCGGTATGTCTTTCTCCATTCCTTCTCATAACAGGTATACACGATTAATTATTGATAGATTAGACTCTTTTGATGTTAATAGAGTGTTTTCTGCATTTCTTTCTTTGAGATTTCCGGAGAAACAACGCAAGTGTTTTCTTAAAATTTCTTTACAGGGTTTTTGATTAAGGCATTTATCGATACGGAAACCCTTGTCAACATGGTACTGGACCTGTAGAGGACGCAGAGAGCCCGTCCAGGTAACGAGTTACGCTCTGCTACTCTCAATTAGATTTTCAAGATTTTTACGTCATTTCTCAGTGTTCAGACAAAATTCCTTTGTGAATTAGTGCCTCTGTGCCAAGGGTTTTAAGGAGTATAACCGACTCTTATTGTCAGCTATAGTTGAGTTATTAGCTGAGTTTCATAACCCCAATGTGCTATCTCAAAAGGGTTTTTCTTTTTAAAAGTTCCAGACCAAGAGTACTATAGACACAAGGTCTTAACCTTAATGGTTTATCCAAATTTAGGGTATTTCTTTTTAAAAGTTCAAGAGCAAGAGTACTGTAGATACAGGGTTTTAACCTGAATTGTTTATCCAATTTTTCTAATTATCCAGGGGTAGGATGCTTTATTTTTTAATTAGAATCTCTTTACAATATCTAGCACTGGTATGAGCAAATACTGATCTTGCCTGATCTTTGGCAAGCAACAGTTTTATCAAAAATCACCAGCAAAAGAGGTTGACAAACACAAGGTATCTGATCATTCTTGGAGCTGAGTCAGGCTTTACTCCTACCATGTTTTGATCCCACAGTTGAAGAATGATTAGCACCTTCTGATCTTGCTGTCCATGTTATAATTGTTGAATGAACAGGCTAGAGCTTCCATTTCTGGTTACTCTGTTTCTTTCATACAGAGATAGTAAGCTTGCTACCATTGCATATTCCTTAGACATGGCCATCAGCAGTTTTTGCAGTTGTTCACAAGCCTTAGGCAATTATACCCATTTCTAACAACTGCACTCAAGTTCCAGAGAATTGACACCTCTAACTTGTCATGATTGTAATCTGCCAACGTATATCTGGTTCCATTCCTTCTCATGTTTCAGAGAATGCTTGGTGGCCTTGCTTTCCAAAGCAAAAGCTGGGAAGCCAGCTTCATCTCTTACTCTATGGTCCCATGAAGCCACTTGTAATTGTTGAATGAACAGGCTGGAGCTTCTATTTTGGTTTCCTTGTTTCTTTCGATCATATACAGTAATCTCACTGCCATCACATATTCCTCTGGCAAGGCTATCAGCAGATATTTGTGTTGTTCACAGGCCTTAGGCAATTGCTAAGTTACCAGATCCGGCAAGGGGAGGGCCAAGATCCCCGGATCTGCCGGAATACGCGGAAAAAATGGCAGGTGGCGGATCTAGGGTTTGCAGAAATGGCTCCTTGTCAACGGAAATGGATCTCGTATAAGTTTGCTGGAACCGTTAAATGTGAAAAGAAAATGCCGTGAATGATTTTAGGTTTTTGTCTTTTTGGTAAAGGTTAAAGTGTGCATTGTGGTCCCTCTTTGTTAGCAGTGCACCCTACTCTTGACGAACCGGCAGAACAGGAGGAAGACAAGGAAGGCACGACTGCGCTTATTCATCACGACTTCATCACCGACTTATTCATCATCGTTCAACGTTATTCGTCGCACTCGTATTCATCACCATTCAGGACCAAGGTATAACTGTTAACACTTCGTTGCACTCGTATTTATCAGTGTTTGGGACCAAGGTATAACTGTTAACACTTCATTGCACTCGTATTCATCACCATTCGGGACCAAGGTATAACTGTTAACACTTCGTCGCACTCGTATCATCACCGTTCGGGACCAAGGTATAACTGTTAACACTTCATCGCACTCGTATCCCGATATTCAAACCTCAATTTAGTTCTTCGAAGGTTCGAGAGTTTGTTTCAATTTATTTTTGTTCCCCAATTCCATTGAAACCCGCTTGCCTTATAGCATTTGAGGATGGCTGACTGCTACTATTTATGTTAATAACCCAGTCTGCCTCTGTACGTCCTACAAATATGAGCCACAAATGACTCGGACTCCCTGTTTGATGGAGACCTTCCACCTGCCACGTAGCATTTAAAACTGAAAGCTACGGCATATGTTAATAATCCAAACTACATATTTCAATTAAACCCTTGGATCTAGCATTATAAACCCTAGTTTGGGACTAAATGATATGTTAATAATCCAACCTACATATTTCAATTAAACCCTTGGATCTAGCATTATAAACCCTAGTTTGGGACTGTTAAAATGATAAAATCTGGTTGGAAGTAGGTCATAAAGACCATCTAGGACAGCCAACCAATTGACTGATGTAAGCAAATCCAGAGGCAAACAATTTCTATCCTATCTTGTTATTGACAAGAAGATAAGTATCTTTCTTTACAAACCAGCATTCAATCTCTGCATGAACCAATTTTTTCCAGAGAGAGAGTTTAGAGAGACATCCATAGACATTAAAACAAAGCAGACATCATTTGTCCATGTGCTCTTATCTTGTTATTAGAAATTCAGGAAGATGATGTAGTGGTGTGTTAGATGAAGTGTATTTTAATTTTTAATTGTGTATTGATAATATACTATAATCTGAATTATATTTGTAGTAAGGCAACTTATAGGCCATTATCATTATGGAACCATCACAACATGAACAGAGTGAAGGGGAAATCATTAAAATAGACACAAAATCTCCTCTATGGCAGTGTGTGGATATTATTGAAAAAAACCTCGGAGGTGGTTCATTTAAATGGAAGTGCAATGAATACCAAGATATCAAAAATGGCTCATATACTGGAGTGAAATCCCATCTCATTGGTCAAACTAACACAGGGGTGCGAGTATGCACCGAGTTAAAAGATACAAATGGCAAACTTGGCCAAGGTTTGAGTCCTGAAAAAATGAAATTGTATACATCTTTGCAAGAAGCCGCTGATAGAAAGCTTGCTAAGGGAAAATACCCTGTGCAAAGCTCTACAATAAGTCCCTGCTGCCACAACTAATAAAAAACCCACTCTAGGCCCTCTTGAAGCAACTTTCAATAATCAAGGTAGAGACATAGCCGATGACCATGTAGCTCGTTGCGTCTATGCAAATAGACTAGCATTCAATTTGGTGCATTCCCCTTATTGGCAACAAATGATTAAGGCAATTAATGAAGTGCCAAAAGGGCACAAAAGCCTTAAATATGAAAAGGTCCACACTACTTTGTTGGCATCCGAAAGACAATCCGTGGATAGACAACTACAGACAATCCGGGATACATGGACAAAAAGAGGGGTGCCCATCATTTCTGATAGATGGAAAGACCAAAGAAATCATCCATTAATTAATATTGTTGCAGTATGCCCCTAGGGGGCAATGCTTTTGAAAGCTGTTGATTGCAGTGGAATAGAGAAAGATGTATCTTTCATATCCACAATTCTTATTGATGCGTGGGCCACATAATGTTGTCCAAGTCATTGCGGACAACGCACAAGTTTGTAAAGCTGTAGGTTTGATTGTAGAGGGTTGATATGATCATATCTTTTGGACTCCATGTGCAGTACATTCATTGAACCTTATGCTTGCCAAGATTTGTGAGATTAAATGGATTAATGAAATATATCTAGCAACAAAAGAAATCAAAATGCTCATAACCAATCATTCAATGTCCCAAACCATTTATCGAGGTTTTGCAAAGTTGGAGCTACTGAAGGTACTTTTTTTTAATCAATATTATTTGTATTGGAAATTCTTAATTTTAATTACAAATTTATATATGTTTTCTCATTTGAGATTTGACTCTTTGAAACTTGTAGGTTGTTGAAACTCATTTTGCCTCCCATGCTCTTATCATAAAGAGGCTTGTGGAGGTGAGACCAACATTACAAGCAATGGTCATTGACCTTCTTTGGGAATCATGGAGGACTTCCACTTCTGATAGGGGGAAAAAATTTAAGTCTATCATTCTTGATGATGTATGGTGGGACAAGGTCCAATACCTTCTGTGGTTTACTGAACCAACCTTGACCTTGATCAAGACATTTGACACAAATACACTTTGCTTGGGGGAAGTTTATGAAAACATTGATAGTATGTTGGAGAGGATAAGGGAAATGATTAGGACAAATGAAAATGACCCTTTTGAAACATTCTATTATGAAGTGAAGGACATGGTTATAGAAAGGTGGAACAAAATGATCACACCATTACACCTTTTGGCCTATGCATTGCACCCTAAATATTATCATTACAAAATTGTCTTTACCTGGTAGACTAAAGCTAAACAAGGATTTTGAATTGGTACAAGAATACAAGACAACTTTGAGGAAAAATTATAGAGATATGGGAGTTGCAATGGAAGTATGCCAAGAATTTGGAGGATTTGTACAATCTACTGGTAACTTTTCAAATCCAGTAGCTATGGATGATCGAGGGCATCTTGATCCTATTATTTGGTGGGAGTAACATTTATCTCTCCACTCTAGCCACTAAGTTGTTATCACAGGTTGCTAGTTCCTCACTAGCTGAGAGGAATTGGAGTACATATGGCTTCATCCATTCAGTGAAGCGAAACAGGCTAGGAGTGGAAAACGCTGAGGATCTTGTGTATGTTCATTCCAACTTCTGTCTTCTATCACATGTTGAACCAGAGTATAAAAAAGTCCAAGCAGGATGTGGGCTGTGGAGCTTGAGATCTATGACTTGAACCTGACACTGAATGCAATGACTCATCTCGACCTACTTGAGGATATTGTTCCACCACCAATGCAGCCTACTGATGCAACTTCCTACATTCCAGAAACCCCATCATCTATTCATGATGTAGAGTTGCAATATGCAGAAGATAATGCAGATCCATTTGAGGATATGTAAATGTATTCACTATTATCATTTATGATATTATCCTTTTTGTTACTTTGTATGAGGGAGAATGCATCATTTCAGTGTTTCAGTCTTCATATTTATAATATATCTAATGGTTTCAGTTCTAAAAGTGTTTCATGGTTTCATGGAGTATTTGATTTTTGAACTCAAAAGTGTTTTTTAAAATTAAATTTTTTTATTATATTTTAATTTTTTTGTACTTGATGTATCATTGTCGTATCCGGATCCTAGATTTTCAAAAAACTAGTGAATTTGAATTCGGATCCGTATCCGTATCCGAATCCTGGTAACTTAGCTTAACATGGTATCAGAGCTAAGGTGAAGACAAAACCCAAGCAAGAGCAAGAGCAAGAGCAATCACCAGAGACTGTTGGAAAAATCTTAAAGACTTCATCACACTTCCCCGCCGAAGACAAGCCCTGTGAGAAGCCTGACTATGACGAATGGAAGATGTCTCCTTGTCTGACATTGGAAGAGTAGGAAGTGTTGGACTATGTGAGAGGCAGAATCACTGAGCCTCCATCAAATGCACCGGTTGCTACAAGGAACAAGTGGACTAAGGGTCAAGTCAAAGCAAAGAAGATCATCCGGGACTCTATCGATAAGTGCCTGGTGGCCTATGTTTCCGAGCTGAACACCTCCAAGGAAATCTACGATAGACTGGTAAGCTTGTTTAAAATTAGTGATGCAAATCAAGTTATGTTCCTAAAAAATAAGCCAAAGGAAATCAAGAAGGGCAAAGATGAGAATATGAAATCCTACTTCTTAAGGATCACCGAGATCAAGAATGATCTCCTATCGATTGGGGAAGTCATTCCTGACCGGGAACTGACCATCACAACTCTTGGAGGGCTCCCATCGGAATGGTATGTATTTAGAACCACTCTTCTCAACAATAATGTCATTCCAGGATTTGAGGAATTAATGGCGAGATGAATTCAAGAAGAGACAAGGATGGAAGAGCAGGAAATGCTTGCATTTAAAGGCAACCCCACTGCTTTCTCCCTCATGCTAAAAGGAGAAATAATTCCGGGTCTAAATCTAAAGGAAAGGCCAGATCGAAAGGTGAAAGGAAGGGTAGATGTTTCGTTTGCAACAAAATTGGCCACTATGCGAGGGAGTGTCCTAATAGAAACGACACATCTCATGACGATGATCAAAGTCACTCCTGAGGCAATTCCAACCACAATCAAAGGAATGGCAGGTTCAATGGCAGAGGAAAGAGGAACGCCGGAAATCAAGGAAGTGGTCAACCCTCCAAGAAGGCAAGAAACTCCAGGTATGAATCTAATATTGTTAACAATAAGCAAGATGAATATTATCTGATAGCGGCCCTCTCTACTACTCCTCTGGGCTCATTGGCCAATTGGCTTATTGATAGTGGTGCCTCAAGGCACTTCACTGGTTACAAAGAAGCTCTCTCTAATCTGATAGAGAAGGAGACCAACCTAGAAATTATTCTTGGAGACAACTCCATCTATCCTGTGAAGGGTGTAGGAAATGTTACTCTTCAATTGAATCAAGGGAACACAATTCATTTGCAAGAATTCCTATATGTACTTGATCTCAAGAAGAACCTGGTGTCCATTTCGGTAATGGAAGACAAGGGCTACAAGGTGGCCTTCATCAATGGCAAGTTACATGTATGGAAAAATAATTTTAAAGATGCTTTCACTCTTGGGTTTTGAGTTGACTCTCTATATCAAGTCGAAGGAAATCTGTTGGGAGTCATGTCCTGTGACACATCTCTTCAATCCGAACTATGGCACTGGAGGTGAGCTCTGTTGGGAGTCATGTCCTGTGACACATCTCTTCAATCCGAACTATGGCACTGGAGGTTTGCTCACCTTCATTATAAGGCTCTACCTGATGTGAGACAAATGGTGACAAGGATGCCCGAGTTCAAAATATAGCAAGAAGGTGTATGTTCGGGATGTGCTGAAGGAAAACTCAAAAGGGGACCATTCCCGTCAAGCTATAGCAAGACCTCTGATATTTTGCAGTTGGTTCACTCTGACATATCTGGTATGATGCCCGTGAACTCTTTAGGAGGTTATTTATATTATCTCACTTTTACGGATGACTATTCTCGCAAGACGTGGATATACTTCTTGAAAAAGAAGGATGAAGTGTTCTCCTAGTTCTGACACTTCAAAGCCTTAATCAAGAATGAAACTGAAAAGAAGATCAAGATCTTAAGGACTGACAATACGACTTTTGCAAAGAGGCTGGCATTAAGAGGGAGACCACAACACCACATACTCCTAAGCAGAATGGTATGGCGGAAAGGAAGAATTGTACGATTGTGGAAGCTGTTCATGCTATACTCCATGATTAAAGGCTTCTGAAGCTGCAAATACTGCTGTATATGTTCAAAACCGATGCCCTCATCAAGCATTGGATTCGAAGACTCCCGAAGAGATGTTCACTGGTAAGAAACCTGATGTCTCTCATTTTAGAATTTTTTGAATCCTGTATATTTTCATGTGCCGAAAGAGAAAAGGAATAAATTAGATGCATCTGGAAAGAAATGAATCTCCGTGGGCTATAGCAAAAATTCTAAGGGCTATAGAGTCTATGTGGCTGGTCAAAGGGAAGTTGAGATTAGCCATGATGTCACCTTTGACGAAGATATGGCTCTTAGCAAAGTTGACAATCTTCCTATATGAAGGAAAACTAAAGAAAGTGACACCAGGAAACCGGAGGAAAAGGAAGATGAGACGATGCCCGAAATGGAAGAACCTATGGATCCCTATTGATCCCCCTTCACAAGAGCCTTCCTTTTCTAGGAAGAGGCCCTCATGGCTTAGGGGAGCACTTGATGATGCTGAAGGACACATTGCACCTAGAGGGACTTTCCGTGAAAGTAAGAAGCCGACCAGGTACCAGGGATACTTGACCATTATGAGCACGATCATTCAAAATGAGCCTTCATCGTTCGTAGAAGCCGTGAAGCATCAGGTATGGAAGGATGCTATGAATGAGAAATACGAGTCCATCATGAAGAACTTTGTCTGGGTTGTGATCCGATTCCCCAAACTCCAGGACAACAATTATCTCCTTGAAGTGGCTTTATAAAATAAAGCATGGAGCTGATGGAAACGCCAAAAAGTATAAGGCTCGTTTTGTCTCTCATGGCTTCTCTCAAAAGGAAGGTATAGATTATGACGAGATATTTGCACCTATTGCCCCATACACCACCATTCGCTCGATCATAGACCTTGCTGCTTTGCAAGGATGGAACCTACATCAGATGGATGTCAAGACCGCGTTCTTGCATGGTTCGATCAAAGAGGAAGTCTATGTGGAACAACCTGAGGGATTTGAGATTCATGATCGGGAATCTCACATGTGCAGGTTGAAGAAAGCTCTCTATGGGCTGAAGCAAGCACCCCGAGCTTGGTATGAGAGGATCAATAGCTACTTGATGAAGCTGGGATTCAGTAGGAGTGAAGTGGATCCAAACCTTTACTTTAAGGTTGAAGATGATAAGCCTCTCATACTAGTGCTGTACATTGACGATCTCTTTCTGACTTACTTTAAGGTTGAAGATGACAAGCCTCTCATGCCGGTGCTGTACGTTGATGATCTCTTTCTGACAGGTGCAGACCCTCTCATTCACAAATGTAAAAGGGAGTTGGCTTCCAAATTTGAGATGAAGGACCTAGGACTGATGCACTATTTCCTAGGGCTGGAAGTCTGGTAGAAACTAGTAGATATTTTCCTATCTCAAGGAAAATATGTGGTGAAGATATTGGAGAGATTTGGTATGGTGAACTGCAAGCCTATGACTACCCCGATGGAGCTTGACTTCAAGAAGTTAAGCGGTAGTGCTGCCGGACTTGCTTTGGGAAATGCTACCTAGTATCATCAACTCATTGGAGCATTGATGTTCTTGGTGAACTCTCGTCCGGATATATGTTTTGTAGTAAACATGTTGAGCCTCACCACTCACATTGGATTGGTGCCAAGAATCTTTTGAGATATCTTCGGGGCACAATCATCATCAGTTGAGATACAATGCTGGAGATGTGAGACTACATGGATATACCGATGTTGATTGGGCAGGCAGTGTGGTGGACCGAAAGAGCACTTCTGGGTGTTGTTTCTCTTTGGGATCTGCCTCAATATCCTGGATGAGCAGGAAGCAAAAGTCAGTGGCTTTGAGCACCGCTGAGGCAGAGTACATTACTGCGATTATGGCCTCTTGTGAGGCTATCTGGTTGCGGAAGCTCTTCAGTGAGCTGTTTGGATATAAATTGGATACTATCGTGATCCTTTGTGACAACCAAAGTGGGATTTGTTTATCAGAGAATCCTGTATTTCATGATCGCTCCAAACATATCGATATCAGGTACCACTTTATCCGCGATATGGTACAATGAGGAGCAACAAGGCTCCATCATATCGGTAGAGATGAGCAAGTTGCCGACATTCTAACAAAGCCCCTAGGAAAGGTCAAATTCTTAACTTTCTGAGAACGACTTGGAGTCGTTGAGAGACCCTCTTATGAGGGTCCAATATGATGCATGCATTGAGCTCTGGGAGCTCTAGGGAGCTTGGGGTACTTCTTGGAGTGACAAACGACCATAGGGCGACGCACCCTCCCCTAGTGGTGTGTTGTGTACAAGGTGAATGGTTCAGCCTTCCCTGTGATACCCTATGGCGACTTATGGATAGGATGAGTGGTTCTCCTGTCAAGGCATCCTACCCATGCAGTCTGGGACTCATGGGAAGTACCTCTCATTTGGTCAATGAGTAGGGAAATGGGGTTAGGGACCATAGTAGTACTATTGATGGACGCATCGTTGTATCTACCATACCCCCTATGCTAGGATGACCTACATTGATCTGGGATCAATTGGAACTGACTTTGGGTCAGTAAGAGTGATATAGCTCACTCTCATTTGGCACTGATTTGGGATCAGTAAGAGTGGTATGGCACACCCTCTGTGACTGACTTTGGGTCAGTAGAGGATGGTATGATACATCCTCGATCGTTTCTTCTTCTTCATAGTTAGGCAAAGCAGAGCAGAGCAAAGTCAAGCAGTGCATTTGATGGCAGAGATAGTACCAACGGTTAGATGGATTAGCAGATGGAGTTTTCGTTAGTTGAGAGGGAGTTTTACAATTGGCAACTAGAGCCAAACTCCATGTGGGTTATCTTATTTATGGCAGCTAGTATTTTTCTTGGATTCCTCTCGTCGAGAGGTGTATGGTTGATCTGACGATCATCCGATTCCGACATGTATTTATGGTGATATGAATTAATTTGTATTTACTTGACAAATTGTCAAGGTCAGCCAACAACAAAATGTGTGGCACACATCCTCAACGATTCATATAAATACAAGTCACCTTGTGGCATTATTCACTCATCTTATCTCTCTTACATTCTTCCCTCTCTCCTTATTTGATTGGGTACACACAAGGAGCAGCATCTCTCTCACGTGGGAAGGAGGACACAGGAAGAAGGACACATGATTGTTTGACTGTGTTGACCGAGTTTGACCAGGGCTGCAGAAAGTCTCTTTGACCAGCGTTGACCTTTTTTGGACTGCGGTTTTGGTGTGGCTCTCTCCTAGGTAGGCCACAGATTTTGGCACACAAACTGAGGCAATCTGACCTTAAGGTTTGACCAGCTTTGATTGCTCTAATTGCTGGCTGCAGGTTGACTTCTGTTGACATTTTGACTGAGTTTTCGGACTGTTTTTGGGCTGCCTCTTCTTGCTGTTGGAGGCCAAGTTGACTGGGATATTGACCAAGCTGATTGGAGGTCAATTCTGATTTGTTTGACCAGCTTTGACTTTTCCGGTTAGGGTTTCGCTGCTGCTGTCATAAAATTACAGAGTTGTATATTTGTACTATTTCTCTCTTTGTGCTGAATTATTGAAGATTATAGAAAAATTGATCAAAGGGTTTCCCCACATTGGGGTTTGTCCCTGGCTAGCCACCACATCTGGTGCCTCTTGTCTTGGCTTGTCTTTTGTCAAATTTATTTATGTTCTATCAGCATTTTACTTTATGTTAATGTGATGACATTGGGCTAATAAGAAGAAATTGAAGTAAATTGCACTAAACATAGAACATACCATAACTTAACATACTAAGAATAAAATTATGGACTGAGAAACAAACCACAATTGAGTTTTAATTTTTACATCATCCATCTAATCTTTCATCTTGATGGGTTTGAAACAGGTACTGGGCTATGATTTTGATAATGATGACTTCCATAGGTATTCTCACTCTTTATTTTCTAAACCAGTTGATGTGCTTGTTCTTTGATTCAAAACAATTGTGACTCCTGGTTGTTCTAAAAATTTGTATCTGCAGTTTTGTGCATGGGAGGTTGCCATATGAGAACCTTAGACCTGATCCTGTGCTGAGGAGTTTGTTACCGAGTATGCCACAACGGAAAATATAAAGTACTGTAGCTGAGTTCTTGTATGTTATCTTAATTCTTATATTCTATATATGAGAGATTCTGAGTTCTTGTATGTTATCTTAATTCTTCTACTCTATATATGGGAGCTTCTACTGCTTGAGTAGACCTGATGGTTAAGAACATGTGCCTCTTCATAGGAGGTCACATGTCCTAATCCAAAGGGGGGTAGAGTATGTACACTACTGTAGATTTTAGCAGTCAAATCATTGTGTGGTGGGCCCCTTGTCCCACAAACAAGGGGGTCTTATACGCCAATTTGGTGTCTAGCTTGGCAATGACCTTAGAATTACATTATTATTATTATTATTATCATCATATGTTTATAAAGTGCTGTTGATCCTCTGATGCAGATATTCACCAATTCTGACAAAGTTCATTCTACAAAAACCTTAAGTAGACTGCGGTTGGAAGATTGTTTTGAAGGTGTAATATGCTTTGAAACAAATTACTGATAATAGTAATATCTTGAAAGCTGTCAACCCAAATACCAAAACTACCGTTAATGAAGATGACTTGGAAACCTGGTTCGAAGCACTGAATAGCTCTGAACAACTTGTTGATGAGAATAATAGCTTGAAGACTGTCAACTCATGTATGCAAACTACTGGTAATGAAGACGACTTGGAAACTGGCATTACCTCTCACGGAAAAGCTGATTATAGTGATTGCTTGGAAACTATAAATGGTGATAAGTCAACAAATTCCAAATCTCTTATTCTTTGCAATCCTTCCTTGGTGGCAATAGAATTTGCATTGAAAATAGTAAATGCAGATCCAAAAAGAACGGTATGTTTTTCTAATCAATAGTCCTTTTGAAATGCATGTTGTAGAACTATTTTGAAAAGTTGGAGTGATCTAATTTTAAATATTTGTACGCAGATTTTCTTTGACGACAGTGTACATAACATAGCAGCCGGCAAAGCTGCAGGGTTGCATACTGTTTTGGTAAGCCCTCATTACATTATTCATATCTAATTCACATCTGAAAAACATAAAACCAGTTTTGTTGGAATTGTAACATAGTTTTATAACCAGCATTGGATAACTGTTTTTTGTTTGGAATGCAGGTTGGCAGATATGTCCGAACGGAAGGAGCAGATTTTGCTCTGCAAAGCATTCACAACATAAATGAAACCCTACCTGAGATATGGGAAAATGAAGAAAATCTGAAATTGAAGTATGTCCATGCTCTGGAATTACCGTAGAAATTGTAGTTGTTGCATGAAATGTATGATTGCGTACACTGTAAATCTGAAGTGTAGAACACTGTTTAAGGTTAAGGGTGTCTTCATTTTGAAGGATCTAAAAGTTTTAATGATATATGTGCAAAGATTGTAGGAGGTCTATTGAGACAAAATTCTGACACGGTTGCTTCTCGAGATTAGCACTGTGTTTGAAGGGATTTATATTTTATTCCAATGGGCGAAACCTAGTGGATTCCCTGCATTTGTAGACTGAGCATACTCATAAACAACAACATTTTAACACGAGGATAAATGGACCACAATTGCCCACATCATAAATACAAAATTCAATACCAATGAGATGTAGACAAGTTGGTTTGTATGGTATAGTTTCCATCTGGTTTCTGGTAGATCAGTTGGCTTGTGTGGGGTTTAGTCCTCATTAGAGCACAGGTTGAAATCTCATGGGGAGGGGTTGAGGGTGTCAGCTAATTGTTGGGCTTACATTGTTCCAAGTTATGGCCAGGCTTGGTTGAGTTTTGCACAATCCTGGTGACAGCATCCTGCTGATGGGCACATCACAGCCTAATATTGTAAAAAATAAAAAAACAAATTCCATAGCCATTCAAAATAGTTATATTCATTCTTATTACTCAATAAATGGATGCTCTACATCTCTAACTCTCTATCTATTAAGGTTTGCTAACTTGACAAATGACAATATTCTTGTTTATTTACTCCATTGATAAATTGTGTAGCATCTTGAACTCTTCATTTTCCTCTAGCGTCTTTTGTTGTCTAATCCCTGTTTTGTGTTCAAAACTCTTTAGACCTGTTCTTTGTGCTTTAGCTTCCATTGCGACCTTTCACCTTTTTTGGTGCAATCTCCATCATGTATTGTAGTGCTTTTCCCTTTTGACCATTTCATTTTTATAATAAATCCCTTTTGACTGAATGGTGCTATGCATGAAAGTCATGAAGGCCTATGTGGTTGTGTTTATAGGTTGAGCACTAGTGAGAAGAGTCTCACCTTATGTTAACCTATTGTGGCATAGATGACATTGATGATTCCACATGCTTTCATAAGTTGTTGAAAGCTAGTGTAAGGGGCATAAGTGATTGGCATATTCTCTTCATGATCTCCTATATTCTCCTATCTGAAAGAAAACAAACCAAAAATTGGATATCCTGTGGTCCCAGAAGGGTTCCTAGAGTGGGCGGATACTATGGATGGATGGGGTTCTATGGTGATTTCTACTCTCAGGGTGATCTAGAGATATGATTTCTTATTAGTAGTTGTCTTTTCTGTTGATTTTTTAAAACATTTTGTTTCATTATCTTTCCAATATATTTATTCAGTTATCTGGGTAGGTTGTGTACGAGATGGCAGGAATTGGGTTTGGGCTTTCAAAATATTCATTTACTTCACTGATATAACAGGTATTTTAATACTTCCAAGACATATCCCATATTAACTTTTCAAGTTATTGGACCTATCTTAATCTGCAATAATTTTGGGTATTATTACCACTAATTGTTTCCCTTCAATTTTCTTGTTGATGATGGCAGTGACCTCACTTGCTGGCTCAAGGGAGTGTCCTTTCAAGGCATGCAAAAGAAGGGACTGTATTTGCAGGTTATCATTATGATATTAACTTTCTGATTATCTAAGGTCACCGCAGATTCTCTGGACAATACATTTGGTTGAGAAATGGTTAAAAAGATGAAGTCCGTGTCCCCGTTGGTTGCCTGTTCATCCAAGCTGGCAAGCAGGTAATAGGATTCAACATTTCACTATTTACAAATATATCAATTTGAGGCTTATTGAGAATTTGGATTATGGGGCTAACATATTGATTCGGTTTGCATTTGCTGCAAAGCAGCTTCAGTGGCTTACAGGGGGTGATGGCAGAGGTTGTTGCCAAAGAATGGGGGTGGCTGGATGCATGAGGTTGTTGCCACTAAAAGATCTCTTGCAGCTATTGAATCGGCAAGGGCAGGCTGGAAAGAGCTTATGGAGGGTTACTTCCATTGTGAGTGCACTGAGAAGCATTATTAAGTTGTTACTTAAGCTGTTAACACCATTGGAGAATGTATCTTTATGTTTGAAATATTCATACTAGCAATGAACTGAATTCACTAGTCTTTACAAGTGCATTATGTTTATTCAACTAATTCAATCCCGACTATGGATTTCCATTTCCATAGCTACATGTGAATTGACTGCTAGTTGTATACTTTGTCTTCATCACTGCAAAGTTCCAGGAAATTCTTTATTTGTAAGCATGCATTCTTGCTAGGGGTGAGAAGAATTATGATTTGTAATTGAATATGAAATTCAACCAATTTTCCCTTTCGTAAATTTGATTTTTATGAAATTTTGAACAATGATATATATTGCAATATTGATAACTAATTTTATTTGTCTTTAATTGCAGGTTTTGAAGGTCCTCGCAAGCTTGAGCTGTCCGTGTTGACTTGACATCATTGGGGTGAAGAAATGGGGAGAATGGACAAAGGGGCCAAGAAATAGACTTCGTAGAGTAGAGGGGCAAAGAAATCACGACGAATTTTTCTTGGAGCATAGGGGTGAAGAAATAGGAGGGAGTCTTCAGAGATTTTAAAGTTGTTCTTATTGACATGACCTAACTATGGCTAGTAAGTGTGAATTTTGTCCAACATACAAATAATGGGACTTGAATAAACTCTACTGTCGTCATTCCATAATATGAAAGAGTTCTTTAAATGTGAACAGTAGTGCATAGCCAATAACACACAACTCTTTCACAGGGTTTGAAGGATTTGTAGTTGGAGAGACAAATATGGGTTTTCTTGTTATATTGTTGGTTTTGTGCATGACTGCCTCTGTGGCTGTTGCAACGCATATCAAATATTCAATGTGGAAGCTGTATTCTTGTTATCTACGTCATTTTGTTTTTGAACACATGGTGGAAGAAAGACTATCATCAATGAACGTGCATGATAAATGGGACTTCAATACTTTCTTGTCGTTCATAAAGTCTATATGACTTCCTCTCCAACTGAATGACTCAGAACTTTGAGAACATGAGAACATATGCTCATAATGGTATGGTATCAACTGCAGGCATCATATCAAAAAAGTAGTCATACTTCTTGATGCAGGAGATTTAGAAGGTACTATTTCCTCTTCTCTTGATAACATTTCATTATTACACTTTTTACATCATTTTTATAATCATTTCACAGCAAGCATACCACCTGACTTTGGCTAATTCAAAGCATTGCGAGTACTTGACTTTGACTTAAATCATTTCTACAAGTCCATTCCAATTCAATTGGGACTGCTGCAAAAGCTGAACTCCTTAGCTCTAAGCAACAACGATTTCTCGGGTAGCATACCATGACAATTAGATAATTTAAAATTTGACATAGCTTATTCACCTAAAAATTTCCCCTGATAATATGACGGGTTTTATTCTTAGTGAAGTACTTTGACTTCCTCTTGAAAGTTTTTAAAGTTTTTTTTTTTTTTTTCGAAGTCTGAATTTAATCATACCTAAAGCCATTGCTAAATTGATTTTCTTAACCGAGTTAGCTATATATGAATATACATTCACTAACATACCTAAAAGTATTGCTAATTTCACTACATTGACTGTTTTTGTTTTTATGGAAAATCAATGTGTTAGCAGTATATTTAAATTCATTGCCAATTGAACCAAATTAACTTTTTTAAATCTTTGGAGAAATAACTTTATGGGGAGTATCTCTATAGTCCTTCCCAATTTGACTCGGTTGACTTTTTTAGATATTTTTAAAAACAAGTTTGATAGTAAAATTTATGTAGCTTTTACCATGTTGACTTAAGTGACTTTTCAATATCTTTCTAAAATCAAAGTCACTGATATCCTTAATGCCCTTGCCAATTTGACTCTATTGACATAGCTATCGGTTTCAAGAAACAAGCTCACTGGTTAAATCTTTATATTCTTTTTCAATTTGACTCAATTGGTTGAGCTAAATCTTTCTAATAACAAGAATCCCGACAAGATTCCTGAAGTCCTTATCAATTTGATTCAGTTGAACTACCTAGATATTTTTTTAAACAAGCTCACCAGTGGTATCTCTAGGACCCTTGACAATTTGATTCAATTGACTTCCCTATATTTTTTTTTTAAAAACAAGCTTACCAATAACATTCATATAATCTTTATTAGTTTACAAAATCTTAAAAAACTTTTATTTTTATAAAACAACTTGGAGAGACTGATTTCTAATGGCATTGGCAATTGCATTTATATGATGATGATTTTCTCTGGTTACTCTAAAAACTTCTCGAGAGAAATGCCACCACTTTGGCCAATTGGACCTCGTTGCAACTGCTAGATTCAAGGAAAAATAAATTGATAGGGAAACTTCCTCAATATCTCACAGGTTTTCATAAGTTGAGAGCTTTGAATATTGCGTATAATAATCTGCATGGTTGTATTCTTTAACAAATCATAAATCTCAACAAGTTGTAGTTGTTGGATTTATCTAACAATAAATTTAGTGAAAGAATATCAGTGCATCTTGAAAAGTTTTTTGGATTTGTAAATGTGTCATATCATGAAAAATGACATTTTAAAATGGAAATTGACATGAAAATAAAATTGCATTTTGAAATGGAAATTGACATGAAAAGAAACAAATTCAAAGAGCTTCTCAAGATTCACTGATATTTTTCCACTGAATTTATTGTTGGATAAATCCAACACCTACAATTTGTTAAGATTTGTAATCTATTGAGGAATACAACCACACGGATTATTATATGCAAGAGTTTCAATTTATGAGAACCTGTTAAGTATTGAAAAAACGTATCTGTCAATCCATTTTTCCTCAAATCTTGTAGTTGAAGCTAGGTCCAATTGGCCAATGATGGTGGTAATTCTTCCGAGAAGCTATTAAAATAACTAGAAAAAACTATCATAGGAATACAATTGCCAATGTCATCTGGAACTAGTCATTCCATGTTTTTTGAGAATAAAAGTTTTTGAAGATGTTGCAAATTAGTAAAGATTACAGGGATGCTCCCAGCGAGTTTATTTTTAAAAAGATATAGGGAGGTCAACTGAGTCAAATTTTCAAGGGCCATAGGAATACCACCAGTGAGCTTGTTTTCATAAAGATTTAGGTAGTTCAACTGAGCCAACTCAACAATGACTTCAAAGATCTTATCGGTGAGCTTGCTATTACAAAAATCTAATTTAGTTAATTGTGTCAAACTGAAAAGGATTATCACTGAATTTGTTTCCATAAACAAATAGGTATGTCAATCGAGTTAAATTGGCAAGGACATCAAGGATATCACTGAGTTTGTTTTAGAAAGATATAGAGAAGTCAATTGAGTAAAAGTGGTAAGGGCTACATGAATACTATCAAACTTGTTTTTAGAAAGATCTAAAAAAGTTAATCAAGTCAAATTGTCAAAGACTATAGGGATGCTCCTGGTAAGGTTATTTCTCCAAAGACCTAAGGGAGTTAATTTGGTCCAATTGACAATGAATTTAAATATATTGCTAGTATATCAATTTTTCAAGAAAACAGAGGCAATCAATTTAGTGAGATTGACAATACTTTAATATATGTTAATGAATGTATATCTATATATAACTAACTGGGAATGTCAAATTAACAATGACTTTACTTATAATTAAGTTTAGATTTAGAGAAAGACTTTCAAGAGGAAGCCGAAATATTTCACTAGGAATAGAACTCATCATATCATTGCGGAAAATTTTTAGGTGAGTAAGTTGTGTTAAATTACCCAATTGTCGTGGTATACTGCCTGAGAAATCATTGTTGGTTAGAGCTAAGGAGTTAAGCTTCTGCGACAGGTTCAATCGAACTGGAATGGACCCGTGGAAATGATTCAAGTCAAGGTTGAGTACTTGCAACGTTTTGAGTTGACCAAACTCGAGTAGTATCCTTCCTATAAAATGATTATAAAAAATATGTAAAGAGTGGAATAATGAGAAATTGTCAAGAGACAGGGAAATGGTACCATCCAAATCTCTTGCATCAAGATTTATGGTGGCTACGTTTTTGGTACGACGTCTGCAATTGATACCATATCATGATGAGCATATGTTCTCATGTTCTCAGACTTCTGAGTCATTCAGTTGAAGAGGAAGCCATATGGATTCGACATGATAGACTTTTTGAATGACAAGAGAACATTAAAATCCCTTTTGTCGTGGGTATCCATTGATGACAATGCTTCATTCACCATGCCTTTAGAAACAAATTGACGTGGATGATGAGAATACAGTTTGCATGTTGAGCAATTGATAGACGTTGCAACAACCATAGAGGCGGCCATGCACATAACAAACAATATAACAAGAAGAGCCATATTTGTCTTTCCGACTACAAATCTCTCAAATCTTGTGAGTTGTGTGTTCTTGGCTATGCCCAACTATTCATATTTAAAGAGTTCTTTCGTGTAATGGAATGACAACATTAGAGTTTATTCAAACCACATTATTTGTTTTTGGACAAAAATCACACTTATTAGCCATAGCCAGGTCAAGTCAATAAAAACCAATGTTCCACCAAGTTTGCGGGAGCGAAGATATGTACAAGGGGGGCATATATAAGCAACCCCAAAATTTCGGGGTGGGGGCGGGAGGGTTTTGTAAGAGTCATAAAAATTATAAAATGATAAAAAATGTGTAAGAGTCATAAAAATTGTAAAATTATAAAAAATTTAATATATAAAAATAAAAAATATGATCATCATTTCATATTAGACTATTATGAATTAAAATTATCATTTGTCATTTCTGCAATCATCAATGTAAAATTGTAGTAAATTACTAAATTGAATCCATCATTTGACATTTTACAATGTTCCATCTAAATTCATATTCATCATTTGGCGATGGGATTAATATTATGAAAGGTACATCTAAATTAAATTAATCATTTCACAATCGAAATTACACAACGCATATCAAAAAGTAAATTCGTTATATGGCTAACATTATGTTGAAGTCTAAAGTAACCTTAGAATAAAAAACTAAAAGTAAACATAGAAAACAGTTAAGTACTAGTAAAATTTCTTAGAAATTACTAAATAATAAATCATAGCTCCAAGTCACAAAATGAAAATCGCAACTCCAAATGTCTCAAGCCCGGGTCAATAGTAAATTTGAATGACAATAAAATGTAGATGGAAAATGTTGAGAGTGACAACAGGGAAATCTCGAGCAATGAGGTAAGATGTTGAACGACAATAGAAGGAAAATGCGAGGTGACAAGGTAAAATTGTAGGGTTAACGAAGAATGAATAAGAGATGTGAATGATTATGTTTTAAAGTTTTAATTTATTTATTTATTTATTTTTTTGCTTTTTAATTACGTTAAAATTTGTAATTTTTAAAATTTCTTTATGTTTTTAATTGTTATTAGCAAAAAAAAAATTGGAAGGATATTTTTTTTGATGTTTTTAATTGTTATTAGCAAAAATTATTGAGGGGATGGCTTTTGTCACCAGAAAGAAGCTCCGTGAGTTGCCCCCAGTTTCCCCAAAAAGGGACTTGGAGAAACGTTTCCCTAGGTGTTTCCCTGTGCCGGGAGCGTGGAGGAGTGAAGAAGCACGACCCTCACCCTGGGGGCATGTCCCTGTGGAACATTGATAAGAACAACATTGAAGACTATGCATATTCCCTCCTATTTCTTTAACCTTCTGCTCCAATGAAAATCCCCTCTTTCTTTGTCTCTCTACTCTGCTAAAGTCAATTTTAAATATCTCTACGCAGATGTTTTTTTGACAACAGTGTACATAACATAGCAGCCAACAAAGCTGGAGGGTTGCATACTTTTGGTAAACCCCCAGTACATTATTCATATCTAATTCACATCTGAAAAACATCAAACCAGTTTTGTTGGAATTGCAACATAATTTTATAACCAGCACTCGATAACTGCTTTTTGTTTGGATTGCAGGTTGGCAGATATGTCTGAAGAGGAGCAGATTTTGCTCTGGAAAGCATTCACAACATGAAGGAAGCCCTACCTGAGATGTGGGAAAATGAAGAAAAATCTGAAATTGTATGTCCATGCTCTAGAATTACAGTATAAACTGTAGTTGTTGCATGAAATATATAATTGCAGATCAGGATAAAATATTTGCACTGTTGACTTGTTTATATTCGACAAGACAATGAAACTCTGCTAACCCTGTTGTCTTCTAGGGTCCAGAGGGTTTCAAATTTCAATAGCCTCTAACAAATTCTGTTACGTGGTAAACATTACTATAATTTCTATTAATAATAATTATCAATCTGTTTCGAAGGACTTCCAGATGCCAGTTTTGTTACGACTTTCTGAGGGGTGGGGTGTGTGTGCATATTTGTGATGTAAGGGTTTGAATATCTGGATAACTGCTGTCAATCTAGAACTCTTCCAAAAGAGGGTAAAATGGACTGAAACATTAAATCTCAAGCCTCGCATAATCTTTTGCTTCGAGTTCACACGGTACTTTCAACCACAAGAGTAAAAATATCCCAACCAATATAGCAAGCAATATGCACAAACATCTTACATTAACATACAATTGATATAGATTTGGGGTTTTGCTGTTTGTTTTCGACGGGATCAAGACAAAATCTCACAGTGAAGGACATTGACAACATAAAAAATGTATCTTGTAAATAGTGAAATGATAATTCTTGCGGAGATTTCTTTTAGATTTCACTTTGCCATCAATTTTTGTTGTGATTAATGCAATTTCTTGGTGAGACAAACACAGACTGCAATAAGGGATACTGTCAAATAAACTGTATCTTGTAAGTAATGATAGCCATGAAGCCAGGCAATACGAAACTTTCCTTTCATATTTTAATACTTACCGTGCAAATTTTAAGTGTAGAACACTGTTTAAAGTGAAAGGTGTCTTCATTTTGAAGGAAAAAAATTATATTAATGATAAATGTGCGATGATTGTAAGAAGTCCATTGAAACAAAATAATGACACGGTTGCTTCTTGGGGCTGGGACTGTGTTTGAAGGGATTTATATTTTACTCCAATGAGCACAACCTAGTGGATTCCCTGCATTTGTAGACCGAGTATACTTATAAACAAAAACCATTTTAACATGATACATGGAACACAATTACCCATATCATGATTTATAAATACCAAATTCAATATCGATGAGATGAAGACAAGTTGGTTCAATTACCCATATCATGATTTATAAATACCAAATTCAATATCGATGAGATGAAGACAAGTTGGTTTGTATAGTGTCCAACAGGTTTTAGGTAGATTAGTTGGCTTGTGTGGGGTTTAGTCCTCATTAGGACACAAGTTGAAATCTCACGGGAAGGGGTTGAGGGTGATAGTCAATTATTGGGCTTACATTGTTCCATGGTATGGCCAGTCTTGATAGAGTTTTGCACAATCTTTTTGGTGATAGCATCTTACTTATGGGAAAATCACAGCTTAGTATTGTAAAAAATAAAAAATAAAATTCCATAGCCATTAAAAAATAGTTATATTCATTCTTATTACTCAATAAATGGATACTCTGCATCTCTAGCTCTTTATCCATTAAGGTTCACTAACTTGACATATGACAATATTCTTGTTTATTTATTGCGTTGATTAATTGTGTATCGCCTTTGAACTCTTGTTGTCTAATCCAAGTTTTGTGTTTAAAACTCTTCATACCCGTTCTTTGTGCTTTAGCTTCCATTGTGACCTTTCAACTTTCTTTGATGCAATCTCCATCATGCATTGTGGTGCTTTTCCCTCTTTACCTTTTCATTTTTATAATAAATCCCTTTTGACCCAATGATACTATGCATGAAAGTCATGAAGGCCTATGCGATTGTGTTTATGCATGAAAGTCATGAAGGCCTATGTGATTGTGTTTATAAGCGGAGCACTATTGTGAAGAGTCTCACCTTATGTCAAGCTATTGTGGCATAATGACATTGATGATTCCACATGTATGCATAAGTTGTTGAAAGCTGGTATAAGGGGCATAAGTGATTGGTATATTCCCCTGTTTGAAAGAAAACAAACCAAAAATTGGATTTCTTGTGGTGCCATAAGGGTTTTGAGAGTGGGTGGATACTATGGATGGATGAGATTCTATGATAATATCTACTCTCAGGGTGATCTAGATACATGATTTCTTATTTGTTCTCATAGTAGTTGTCTTTTCTGTTAATTTTTTGAAACATTATTACTGGTCCTCTTTCTAGTAGATTTATTTAGTTATCTGGGTAGGTTGTGGCAAAGATGGCAAGTATTGGGTTTGAGCTTTCAAAAGATTCATTTACTTCACTTATGCAATAGGTATTTTAATTCTTCTAGGACATATCCCAAATTAACTTTTCAAGTTATTGGACCTCTCTTAATTTGCAATAATTTTGGGCATTATTACCACTAATTGTTTCCTTTTAATTTTCTTGCTAATGATGGCATCGACCTTGCTTGCTCCTTCCCGTAGTATTCCTTTTATTGAAAAATGTAGTGAGCAAGGTGTTGGTGGAATTATATGTGTTATAATTCCAACATTTAATTATCGAATCCGAGATCGTAAGACTTAGAGATCCAAACAAATGAAATGCAGGATTAGAGCTTATTCTAGGTTATGTTAACAACTAACATTAGAAAGAACCAATCACTAAGCATTATCACTTGTCACTGAACTGTGGGATTTTAATGCTTATCGAGTTCTAAACCACAACATTTCATTACCAATAGACAATGATCATGTTGTTTTATTTATGTAGCTTGTTAGGTCTTGAGACTTTAGTGGTTATAATCCTCTAGTGATGAAAACCCATTAAACAAGTTGCAGAAAAGTAAATGCCAACAACTATAAGCAAAAGCGTGCGAGACAAGTGAAAAAGAAAAGGCAATAAGCTACAAGAAATGCATTAAGAAAATATAAAAATAAATGCTAAGCAGTGTTAGAGTCATAATAATTTATTATAGATTTTTTTTCGCTACATGAATCTTTTACCAAGTAGTTGCAAAGCTCCAATCAATTAAAGAATTCTAAACTGCAATATATATATATATATATATATATATATAATATATATATATATTGATCTAATACAAAATCTAGTATCGAATTAAGTACACAAACTCCGGAAATTGAAATTTTGAATATTAGTATTGAATTAAGTACACAAATTATGTAGATTAAAATTTTGGGTACCAAAACATATTAAGAAACCAATTCAAGTTTGCTTAACGCTTAAGCCTAAAAAAATTAATTCTAATATGATCATAATGCCTTTTACTTAACAAATATGAAGGTAGAACAATAGATCTAAGACTATGTGAAATGCAAATCTACTGTTAACAAAAAAAAAAAAAACTACCCTACAAATAAAAACCAGGGCGTTCTTGAGTCGAGGGGCCATTCCTGACTTGACAACATTTCCAACAACTAATTCAAACCAATACGATGTTCAAATTTCAATAATTAAATATTCATTACCCAAAACTTTAGCTTTTGTTTACATGTGAAGGTTCAAATTTATTAAAATAACAAACTTTAGAATAAAGTATCTTTGATTCCTCTCCAACCTAATCTCACCAAAAATTTTAGCTTTTGTTTACATGTGAAGGTTCAAATTTATTACAATAACAAACTTCAGAATAAAGTATCTTTGATTCCTTTCCAACCTAATCTCACATTGTTCCATAGATATCTTTTTATATCTTCATAAGGCATAGCAAGCGATGGTCAAAAGACAACATTGACTCCCAAAAATCTCTCGCTCCATATTATGATTAAAATAACAAATATTATTTAAAACAATTTTGTTATGATTCAAGATCATGTTAAATCATTCATTGGAGATGGAAATGGTGCCACTTGGCATTAATTTGATTTTTTTCCAAGTTTGGATGTAACTGCAAATCTAGACGTAACTGGCCATAGTTGTTGGTGCACAGGTGCATAATCAAGTATCGAACTGCAACACTGGATTGAACTGGTACCGAACTAAGTACCAAACTGCTAGAACTAGTGCAAAGATAGAAATCTTCGTAGTTGAACATTTTCCTTGGCCACATAACCAGATTAGTAACCCATCATTGATAAATCCATGTCAAAAACACATTTAACCATTAAAAATATAAGAAATCCATCATATTTAACCATAGGGTAGAAGATGTTCATTTAGCGGAAGTTGATGGTAAAATGGCTACAAAGTGTCATAAATGCCGGAATATGGCCTATGAATAAAGACTTTATATATTGAAAAGTATGAGTCATGACATATTCAAAAACCAACAATCCCCCATGCCTAAGACTTTGCATGCCCTCATGTAAACAAAATATGGACTAAGAAAGGATGGTGGATGATATAAGGTGATGAAGATAATGGCTAAATAAATATGGACTTGGAAATTTGTAAGACCATTACTCATTTTGTGGTTCTTTTCTTAAATAAGAAACGATGACTTCATTCTCTTATTGAGAGCATTCAAATGACGATTTTGCAAATGCTTTATGATGTACAAGGAGAAGACACTATAGATATTCATGTGCCACAATCATTCTTATGTTCTTACTAGAATATGCATTAATAGATTTGGAAATGGGGGTTTAATGGTGGTTTAAGAAAGATGAAGATTTATGGAATAAGAAGTGGTTAATCATCAAGATTCCTTAAATTCTAATGAGTTAAAGAGTCTTAACATGTTTGACCTCAAATGTACCTTTTGAATTTTGATTTATACCACAGGTTGCAATGAAAGTTGTATGAAGCTGAAATTTAGGTAGCACAAGGCTGAGAGTCTGAAATGATCTGGAAGAGATGGATTTGATGAGTTCCAAATTGATCTGCTAAAGAAAGTTGAAGAGAATGAATTGAAGATGCTGAAAAGGTCCCAACAACCACTCCTCCATGCTTGAGGTTTTGCATGTCCTCATGCAAACAAAGTGAGGTACTGAAAAAGTGAGGAGGGTTGCTGAGATGACTCTAGTACAAAAAGGGATCTAAAAAGCAAAACAATGGAGCTAATGATATGAATACTTAACAAAAATAAGTCATCTTAGATTTATTAAAATGATGCTAAACTAACACCAAACATAAAAGAAATTCCAAATCACTCATTACATATGATTTCATCAACCTTTAACAATTTAATGCTCAAGAAAAATAAACATTTTATAAATTTAAGGGGCTACCCTTCTTTGTAGGAAGGAGGTTTTTTTATGATCAAACAAATGATGAACCGATGAAAAATTAGTCATTACTACCAAATCCCAAAGTCTTATAGTCATCCAAGTATTATAGATAAGCTTTGAAATTGAGTTTTATTAATTCTTTGTGATCATAGGTCCCATTTCTAAGATAATTAAATCTTAGAAATAGTATGAAAAACTAATGACAAAGGACTCAAGGTTACCTTAAGGCCATTATTTAGCAGCGAATTTATGGAGTTCGTTTTTTCTTTGATTTCATCCACACGTGCTTCTTTTTTATTGTAACACTATAGAGTAACCATCATACGTGTAGATAAAAGCTTTGGTTTGGTTGACAATTCTTTAGGCAGAATGCCTCATTGCCCGCAAACGTCCATATCCCTGATGGGTTTGTCTAGTGGTATCAGTATCCGCTACCATCAAACATCCATAGCCTCGTTGAGTCAACCTCTTAAACCTATTTTACACTAAAGGCTCTAGTCCTATCTTTCCTACCATTTTAAGTTTATATTATGATCATTGCCTTTGCAATTGGTAGATGGTGGAGAAACTTTAGAAAGCCCCTTGAAGGCATAGGATGATACCTTCCAGAGTGACTTTGATTACCTGTATCATGCCTTGGACACATAAGGTACTTATAGGTACTGAAAGGACATAGCATAAATGAGCTATTTTTAATGTGAGATGGATGAGGCTGCCAAAGAATAACCAAAAGACGCCTAAAGTCATCCTAATCATAGTTTTCATGTATGCTTTCGCTTTTAAAGTAGTGTTCCACTATGAGTAGAGACTTCAATAACTCTACTGCAAGTCTTAATAATATGCTTGGAGATCATGCTTTGGTGTTGTGGTTATAGTATTCAAGTTGATTTTTTTCATTGGTATCATTGTATGGACCTTTTAATTTTGTTTTAATCCTCTTAATATGTTTTGGTAGCTATATTTTGAGAAACTATTTCATATTGGTAATAAGAAATTATTTGAATAAGAAAAAATGAAATTCCAAAACATAAATGACAACTATGAATAGTTTGGAATTATTATTCAATTCAAATTTTATGAAAATGAATGCTTATTCAATCATTTTTGTGAAATAGCGGTCTTAAAATAGATAAGTAATGATAAAGCATAAATGCATCATTTTTAACGACTTAAGATAAAATGAAAGATGTCATCAAATACTCCTAAGTGTTCCATTCCGTTGCTATATGTGTTTTTTCCACTTTTGAAAATATTCTTCTAGTATTTAAGTATCCCAAATGAACAATATCCTTAAATCCTGCTTTGTCTTGCAAAATAATGAATTTGTACCAAAATTCGGGTATTGATTAGTTGAAACAAGGTACTAGACAATTGGTATGCGATACCAGATGATGTTGCAATGCAATCATTTCCAAGTTCACATAAGATTCCAAACATAATGGTTATAGCTTACTTTATTGAAAAGAAAAACTAGAAACAAATCTAACTATAAGAAAGAAATAATAAGTGGAAAAGCAAAGTGATAGTTGAACCATGCTGTGGTTGGAAATAAGACTAAGTGCCGATCTTCATTAAAACAATATGCAACTGAAAGAGGCCCCATCAAAAATATCCAATAGGAACATAGATCTACCATTTTCAACTTACTTTTTAGCTGTTAACATCCCCACTTATACAAATCAAATGAGAAAGATGTTGCACTCTATTTTAGAACTAAACTAACTATTATATTCAACATTCATTTATTTATTATCCTACTCTACTTGAGAAAAAGAAATTCTCTCCTCAAGTATAGAAGTATTTCCAATGTAACCATGTGTGTAATATGTATAAAATGCATTCATACTCAAGTTTATAATATAATCTTCAATGCATACCTGACTATGAAGTATCTGTTGTTTTTATGATGATGTCAAGAAGGAAGATGAAGGAGTAGTATGGCCTTATAATTTCTTGAACCAATTTTCAACAAAATCAAAACGCTTTTGGTTTACCTCATTATTTGACTCACTTAGCATATGCTCCTTTACCACGCCATGCAGATTTTCTAGCATTAGATGATTCTCCTCTTATGTGCTTAGGGGATACGTAGATAAACATATAAAAAATTCTTCAACCTCAGGATCTAATGGTTGCTTTCCTTTGGATACACTCCATGATTCTTTAGTTTCCTCAACAAGTTTGCAAGGGCGAAGTATTCGTGTGGATGTGATTCATGGATTTGTTTTTCTTCTTTCGTTTTTGGGAAGGTAAATAATTTCTTATCCACTGTCAAGATTTGTTCTTCCTAAGAAGAAGATATCCTAGTCGTTGCTAGGATTTGAGAGAGTTCTTCCAAACTCTTGATCATCCTTGAATATTGCTTTGCTAGTTCCTATCCATGTCCTGCACATGGATTAGTGTATGGAGTTCTTATTAAAAATCCTAAAAAAATAAGAAGGAAACATGCTTAAAACAAATGCACACAAACCAATCACGTACCTGAAGTACCACCATGCTACTAAGACCTTGCTGTCATCAAGTTATATGTTCACACAACTTAGGCTTCTCTTATTTTCATGAATCAATATAAAGGAAAAAACACTTGCAAATAAAAATAAGGAAACAAAAAGGCGTTGGAGCAACCCCACCAAAGTGGATGCACAAGTTCTTACCTCTCGTCATACCATTTTATCTCCACCCCCAAGTTGTCCCTGTCACTAAAATCATGCAGAAAACATGTGAAAACAACTATGCTCTAATCTAGTTAGCACCTCCTCGACAATGGCGCCAAAAATGTTGGTTTCCAACATTTAATTATCAAATTCGGGATCATAAGACTTAGAGATGCAAGCACATGAAATGCATGATTAAAGCATATTCTAGGTTATGCTAACAACTAACACTAGAAAGAACTAATCACTATGGATTATCACTTGTCACTGGAATGTGAGACTTTAATGCTTATCAGGTTCTAAACCACAATCTTTCATTACCAATAGACATTGTTCATGTGGAGTTATTTATGTAGCTTATTAGGTCTTGAGCCTTCAGTGGTTATAATCCTCTAGTGATGATAACTCATTAAACATGCTACAGAAAAGTAAATTGCAGAAAAGCAAATACCGACAACTATAATAAAAAGTGTGTGAGGCAAGTAAAAAAGACAAGGCAATAAGCTACAAGAAATGCATTAATAAAATATAAAAATAAATATTAAGCAAACTTAGAGTCATAATGATATATTGTAGTTTCTTATTCGCTATAGGAATCTTATACCAAATAGCTGCAAAACTCCAACCAATTAAAAAAATCCTAAAATGCAATATATATATATATATATATATATATATATATAAATATATATATATATATATATATATATAATATAATAATATATAGATATATATTATATATATCTGATCTAGTACAAAAACTCAGTACTGAATTAAGTACAAAAAGTCTGGAAATTGAAATTTTGAATATTAGTACCGAATTAAGTACAAAAATTATGTAGATTAAATTTATGAGTACCAAAACATATTAAGAAATCAATTCAAGTTCGCTTAACTTTTAAGCCTCAGAACATCAATTCTGATTTGATCATAATGCCTTTTACTTAACAAATCTAAAAGGTAGAACAATAGATCTAAGACTCTGTGAAATTCAAATCTACTGAAAAAGAACTAAAAATACCATCAAATAAAATCTGCAATCAGAAAAAAACTAAAACTAAATATTAAACTACTCTACAAATAAAAACCAGGGCGTTACCTGAGTCGAGGGGCCCTTCCCAACTTGGCAATGTTCCAACGATTAATTCAAACCAATGAAGGTTCAAATTTATTACAATAACCAACTTCAGAATAAAGTCTCTCTTCATCCTCTTCAACCTAATCTTACACTATTCAACAGATTTTTCTTTTATATCATCATAAGGCAGAGGAAGCGATGGTCAAAAGACAACATCGACTCCCAAAAAACTCTTGCTCCATACTATGATTATTATTAAATAAAAAATATCATTTAAAATAATTTTGTTATGATTCAAGATCATGTTAAATCATTCGTTAGAAATGGAAATGTTGCCACTTGGAATTAGTTTGATTTTTTCCAAGTTTGGACATAACTACAAATCTAGACGTAACTGCCCATAGTTGTTGGTGCGCAAGTGCAGAATCAGGTACCAAACTGTTGAACTGGTACCGAACTAAGTACCGAACTGCCCGACTGGACTAAACTGGTGCCAAACTAAGTTACCAAACTGCTGAATTGGATTGAACTAGTACCAAATTGCCCAAACTAATACAAAGACAAAAATATTCATAGTCTTCAGTCTTGATTGAAGGAAGAGCAAGTTAGACCTCTAATGTTTATTGGAGAGAGCACAAGTTAACAACTCCAATGATGACTGGAAGGAGAGTGTGTAACATTCTCAGTTAAATCACTATTAGAGCACGAGTTCTAAATTAAGTTGGCACTCCTTACATGGATCGAAGTTCACCTATAAAGAGAGGATGAAGGCATAAGTAAATTACAATTGTTTTGTGCGCAAAGGTTTCTGACAAGATAGAGCTTTTGAGTTTGTAAGAGAACCTTGATTTTGGAGCATAGGAATTGTGTTCTAAGAAATAAGAGCCAAAAGTGTGTTAGGATTTAGGAGTTGGTTCTATGCAAGAGAGAGGAGATGGGGTCCTAAAGAATAGGAGGCTGAAGTGCGCTAAGAAAAAGAGCACAAGTGCACTAGAAAATAAGGTCTAGAGTGCGCTAGTAAATTGGAGATCAACACAAGGATTAAGGGGCTCAAGTGCACAAGGAAGGAGGAGAAAAATTGAAGCAAGAATTCAAGGTTTGCATAGCAAGTCAAGGAGGCAGCAGAGGAATAATTATGTGAAAGAATCGAGATCAAGTAGTGATCAAGGCAAGCCAAGAAAAATTGTATCAATTGAGATTTGCGAGTAAAGCATAACACTTTCTCAAGTGAGACAATTTGCTCTGTTATAGATTCAATTGTGCCAAGACAATCAATAAAATAGCCACATCAAGCAAACATGTTTTCCCTGTTGGGTTTCCTGAGAAAATAAGTTCGTCAATCTGTGTGATGTGTTTTTATCTGTGTTTTTATTCCACTATTTATAAGTTGTTAAGAGGCTATGTATCTTCGTGAAAGTTAACTAGTTTCAATTTTCACATATTCATCTAAGTAGTTGCAGAGTTTCATGGAAATTTAATAGTTATAAGAGTAGAGATCAGTATAAAGGCAAACACCAAGTTAATTAGTTAGTGAAGGGTGCATATTAGTTAGGAAGGCTAGTGCCAGAGTTTGAAGAGTAGAGCAAAGTAGTTCTTTGGATAATAATATGGTGGTCCTAGGAATAAATTCAGATCATAGTTTAGAGGAAGCCTCAAATTTATGTGCATGGAAGGAGCGAATATCAGTGGTGTTAGAAGATAATGGGGTGCTAGAGTTTGTGAAGCAACAAATAATGCCACCTACATATGCCAAATAATTGGCCCATAATAACAAGAATGACACCAAGGAGAGGAGAATCATTCTTTAGGGGAACAAAGATCATATTGCCCCACACATTCATGAGAATAAGACAACATATGAGATGTTTAAATCCATCTTAGATTTGTATCAGGGTTCTAGTGATGCCAGGAAGCTTGCTCTCAATGAGAAGCTAGGAAGTATCCCAATGATCAAAGGAGAGCCTATCATTACATATCTTTCAAAGTTCACTTAGGTTTAGGATAATCTAGGTGGTGTGGGTGAGACAGTAGCAGAAAAATACCTTGTGAGTCTTATGATTTTGGGACTCCGTAAGTCTTGGTATAGTTTCTGATGTAGTAAGTGTTAGAGATAATATTCCCAGTTGGGAAAGGTTATGGAGTGATTGCGTTCAAGAAGAGCTCTAGAGAGGGATGAGAGCTAGGAGATCAACTCTGGAAGAGGACGAGGAGAAATTTCCCTTCATAGGAAAAGGAAACAAAGCCAATGGAAAGAAGGGATAGGGAGTGGTTGAGTCCAGTCAGAAGGGTGAGAAGAAGAAGGATCTGAGCAAGATTATGTCTTCCATTTCCATGAGTACGAGCACTATGCTCCGGTGTCCTAATCGGAGGGAGTCTAGTAAGAATCATGTAGCTATATATTGGAGGTATATGCATTTTTTCCCAATTTGAGAAATATTTCTCATTGATATCTTACATGGCAAGTGGAACGGACAAAGTTTGTTCTTCAACTTAAATACTCCAGAAGACTTGGAATATAAAGATTTCCATTGAGATACAAGAATATCTATTAAAAATCATGAATGAAAATGATGATACAAATGAGAGTGAGGGTCTGCTTATATATCCTAGGTAGGTGCCTCTTCATGGAAGGTCATGTCCTATTTAGACATGCCTCTTTAGTATTAATTACTAATTAATTAATCATTATAACAATTATAATTAATATTTCTATTTATATTATATACATTTATTTTATTCATAACATTCACTTTCTCCTCCAAAAGATTTGTCCTCAAAGCTTGCTGATGAAAAGGCTTGATCTCTTTTTCTGTTTCAAATGTCTTTTCATCTTGGAACTGTCATCTTTGTTGATACGAGATGATATGATCATTGGAGTGATATATAAAATTTTCGCACAAAGAAAGGATCCGACCATTCTAAATTAAACTTCTGTGGAATCTTTCGATTACTAGAAACTTGTGATGAATTGTTATCACTCGACTAGATTGAGCTTACTTCAATATTCTTTGATACATCAAATTGTTGTTTATGTTCTGAATGGTATAGATACGTATCTTGATTAAATTGTATACTCTCGTGATTCAAATGTCGATAGGGAATTATTTTGGTTTGACTTTCCATTATTAGGTGTGTGGCAATTTTTTGATTTTCTTTTGGTACCACAGTTGTTGAGTTAGGTACAAAATATTTGTTAAGAATTTTCATCATTTGAATTGCAACATGTGAGTGTATTTTTCCTTCAAGTGACTTATCCTCTTCTTGAGTTGTGGTATTGACTGGTCTTATATTTGTTCTTTTATCTTTAATTGGAGTTGTTACGGTTGGCGACTTCGATACTTCATCATGAATATAATGTTTTAACTTGTATTTTAATGACTTCTTGTGCTTTTTGAGCTTCTTAGTTTGCGTTAGTAGTTTTCCACTATGGTCTTTAAGCCGAAAAACTTCTTCATTTTTTTTCAACAGTGATCTTGTCAACTTTTCTTTGCATATTTTGTAGTAATTTTTTACCTTCTTGAAAAATTACTTTTGAGATATCTAGTACGTCTTCTGGTATTATTGAATTCAGCTTCACCGTAACATCTTGTAGCGCTATTTTTTCTTTTTGTAAGAAAATGTCAAAAAAAATTTCTTCATATTTAGGATGAAGGAACCGAGAGTTGCCACCCAGGGTGAACCTAAAATAATGTCACCTTGATCACTCCATAGGTTTTAAACTGAGAATTGTGATATGAATATATAATCTCCAATGTTTAACTATAAATTAGTTATTTCATATTTTTTTTATTGTTATAACAGTGTAATTTTTCAATTATATTTAACTCGGGAATCGCTAATTGGTTTGCGATTTTAGGTTTTATGTAATTTTTATCTTTGGCTAGTGAGATAGCGATAGTAACATATTTTCTCGCAATAAACCCTTTAATTCTAAATAGCACTGAGACATAGTTATATGAAGTTTTTGGGAATATTTCGGCCTTCATTTCCGAATTAGAAGTCATTTTTCTTGTGGAGATGATCTTCCTTCAAATTTACCCTTCCTTTAATATTAATACCCTTCAACTATTGGATAACTTCGAATAACCCCTTTCATAATTCAAAACTTGAACTTCAATCATTTTTATCCTACACTTTTTTTTATAAATCTCTCTCTCTCTTTTTTAATAGTATTTTTTCTTTTGACTTTAGAAAATTTACTTTACCCATGCTCTTTGAATTAAAGTGTTTGCCACTTTAATAATATAATTCTTTTGATGTATTTGGTACCTTATTTTATTTTTAATACAAGTCACATTTTCATATATTTATACACATTTACATATGTTCTTTAAATATACCACTCTTCTTATATATGGAGTTAATTTTATACCATCATGATTCCTTGAATGGTCGCGCCATGTCTCTTTGGAAAATGCAACGATTGGCCAATGGTATGGATGGCGTTGCTTGGAAGTTTTTTGGACGTGTATGGTTGCAGTGGAGCGCACAACAGGGTCAATGAGCGAAGATGGCATAAACACATAAGCAACTTAAGGCTTAAACAATGGTTATATAGTGAGGTTGTGGCAGGTACTGTGTGTAGGTTGTGACAACGTCGGGCTGGGAAGATTTAGTCGACGACAGCGGCCACGCTGTAGATCATAGCCTATTGTATGACAGTGGGTGTCTACAACACTTTGAAATAGTGATGACAACAGCTGTTGGGTAGCAGTGGCGGTAGAAGTTGCTAATATGTGACAGTGGTAGTGTTAAGGAACGTCGACGACTAACTATTGTAATAGAAATGGGTGGTATCATGATCTTTGGGCGAATCAATTTTGGTGGTGCATGTTATATGTAGGACGTCCGTTGCATTTGGTGGAAATTGCAGTGGAAAAGTGAATAGCGTTGTGGTGTGGTTGGTGGATATAGTTGTTGGTAGTGGCAGCAGTTGGGAACGATCATACTGGGCAAGGAAGGCATCTGACACAAAGATGTAGACGCGACAGCACGATTGGTCTAGGGACAAAACTGAACAACGATGGTAGCAAGTTTTGTTGGGTCAAGGTGTCTTGCTTGTGACTACTCATGACTGCCTGCAAATGGTGGACTCCAACAGTTGGCTATGAGAGGGTATATTGGATGACCAATGCCATTGGTTGTTGTCGTATGGTAGTAGGTAGGTAAGTCATTCTTTTTTTTTCCTTCCTATTTATTTATTTATTTATATTTTTACAAGTTTTAATATATACTTTTTATTTTATTTTGTATTATATATATATATATATATTTATTATGTTTATTTTTTTTTATTTTTTTTTAAATGGCCAAGGGCCTCTGACGAAATTAGTAACTGAGAAACTCCAAAACTTTTATAGCGAAACACTTTCAATTTCACACAACAAAGTTGATGAATTTTGATGGCCAAGGACATGGATTGGAGAAAACGACTCTGTGCAGCAGTTAAGCGGCCAAAGGATCGAAAATTTCTGATACCAAATGGAACGAACAAAGTTCATTCTTCAAGTTAAATACTCCAGAAGACTTGGAATATAAATATCTCCTTTGAGATACAAGGATATATATATATTAAAAAGTATGAATGAGAATGATGATACAAATGAGAGTCTAGGCCTACTTATATACCCTAGGTAGGTGCCTCTTCATGGAAGGTCATGTCCTATTTAGACATGCCTCTTCAGTACTAATTACTAATTAACTAGTAATTATTATAATTATAATTAATATTTATGTTTATATTGTTTATATATATTTTATTCATAACAAAAAGATTAACAGACAATAGTGTATGGTATATTGATTTAGGAGCATCCTCGCACATGATCGGGAACAATAAGTATTTCAGCCACTTGAAGGAGAAGGACATACAATTTTAGATTGAGCTAGGAGTTGATGCCATGTATGCTACTAGAAAATTTGGTACTGCCAATTTTTAGAGGGAGTAAGGTAATCCTCTCCATCATAGAGATGTTCTCTATGTTCCATTCCTAAAGCAGAATCTTGTTTCAGTAGCTACCCTTGAGGACAAGGGTTATGATGACATCTTCAATAAAGGTAAGGCCAACCTCCAACACTTAGCTTCTGGATGTAAGAATAACATAGGTGTGAGAATGTCTCTACAAGTTCTAGGTAGAGACAAACACAACTTTGAGCAACAAAGTAGGAAGTGTGCAAAGTATAGAGGTGATGGTTGAGGAGAGTAGATCTCTAAGGGAGTCTTTAGAGCAAGATTAGGTTAGAGTACCTGAGAAGAAGCTACTCAAGAAGGAGCCTCATGCAGTATCTCAGTTTGAGTCTCAGATAGTTGGTAGTTGGGCCAACCAACAGGATGATGAGGAGCAGAGCCCAGGGCGAGCAAATGCAACCACTCAGTCAATGTCCCCTAGTATAGGGAGAGTTCAATCCAAGTGGGAAAAAGAGTTATTTAAGGAGAATCATAAGAGAGTTGGACCTCCCAGTACCGCCTTCAGCTAGAGTAAACTACCATAGATTTACATGGGGTACATGGCACTTATGACTGAGGTGATAGACTCACAAATCATGGTTGGAAAGAATAGGTCTTCAGTTTGGATTTTGAAAGAGAAAGCAGGGAAGTCTTCTAGTTCAGAGGGATCAACTGTAGCAGCAAAGAATGTGGTAGTGTTGAAGACGGATCCAGTTGGACGAGGTTTCTCTAGAAGTGCCTTCCTTGCTAAGAGGGAGTGTTGAAAATGTAGTGAGAAAGGTATCCTGGCTTATGTCATAGCCAATGAAGACCTCAAGTTGTCCTCATGAGTTAGACTTCAGTTAGGATGAGTTATTTCCAGTTTACTAGAATAATTCTCTAACATGCATATAGTTGGAGCTTCAGTTAAGTGGGGTCTTCATTAGTTGACTACATAATGAGGTGGTAGTTAGTTGTTCAATTAGAGTGAGTTAGACTTCAATATTGATTGAAGGAAGAGTGATTTAGATCTCTAGTCTTGATTGGAGAGAGAACGAGTTAACAAACCCAGTGATGATTGGAAGAAGAGCGAGTAACAATCTCAGTTAACTTGGTATCAGAGCTCGAGTTCTAAATTAAGCTGGGCCTCTTTTGCGTGGATTGAAGTTCACCTATAAAGAGAGGACGAAGGCACAAGTGAAATACAATTTTTTTGTGCACAAAGTTTTATGACAAGACATAACTGATGAGTTTGTGAGAGAGCTTTGATTGTGGAGTGCAAGAATTGTGGCCTAAGAAATAGGAGCCACAAATGTGCTAGGATTTAAGAGCTCGTTGTCCGCAAGAGAGAGGAGATGGGGTCCTAAAGAATAGGAGGCTGAAGTGCACTAAGAAATAGGGCACATGTGCGCTATAAAATAGGGTCTGGAGTGTGCTAGGAAATAAGAGATTAGTGCACGGATTAAGGGGCTAAAGTGCGCAAGGAAGGAGGAGCGGAACTGAAGCAAGATAACAGGGTTTGCAAAGCAATTGAAGGAGGTAGAAAAGGAAGAATTGTGTGCAGGAATCAAGATCAAGTAGTGATCAAGGTAGACTAATATTAGTTGTATCGGCTGAGATTTGTGAGTAAAGCAGAACACTTTCTATAGTGAGACAATTTGCTCAGTAATAGATTCAATTGTTCCAAGAGAATTAATAAAATAGCCACATCAAGGAAGCAAGTTTTCCCTTTTGGGTTTCCTGAGAAAAATAAGTGTGTCAATTTTTGTGATGTGTTTTTATCTCTGTGTTTTTATTCTATTCCTTATAATTTGGTAAGAGGCTCTGTATCTTGGTGAAAGTTAACTAATTTCAATTTTTAGATATTCATCTAAGTAGTTGCAAAGTTTCATGGAAATCAAACACTTTCAAGGCATGGAAAAGAAGGGACTATATTTGTAGGTTACCATTATGATATTAGCTTTTTTATTATCCAGGGTCGCTGTAGATCCCTTGGACAATGCATTTGGTTAAGAAATGGTCAAAAGGTTGAAGTCCGTGTCCTTGTTGGATGTCTATTCATCCAAGTTGGAAAACAAGTAATAGGATTCAACATTTCACTATTTACAAATATATCAATTTGAGGCTTATTTAGAATATGGCTTTTGGGGCTAACATATTGATTTGGTTCGCATTTGTTGCAAAGCAGCTTGAGTGGCTTACAAGGGGTGATTGCAGATTTGGATGCATGAAGTTTTTGTCACTAAAATATCTCTTGAAACTACTGACAAGTATATAAAGTTGTTATTTAAGCTATTAAACCCATTGGAGTATATACTTTATATTTTACTAGAAATGAATTGAATTCACCAGTCTTTACAAGTGCATTACGTTTATGCAACTAATTAAAGCCAGACTCTATGGATTTCCATTTTCATAGCTACATGTGAATTGGCTTCTCGTTGTATACTTTGTCTTTGTCACTACAAAGTTTCAGGAAATTTTCTAATTGTAAGCATTCATTCTTGCTAGGGGGGATAATAATTATGATTCATAATTGTATATGCAATTCAACCCATTCTCTCTGTTGTAAATTGATTTCTATGAAATTTTAAACAATTATTTATATCTTGCAATATCATTAACTAATTACGCTAAAGGCGTTCTTTCAGGGAGATTTCTTCGAGCGATTTTTGTCGTCTATCCATGCCCAATGAATGACTACAACATGTTAAGGAAGTTGGAAAAATGGCTTTGCAAACTACTAACACTATATTGAAGAGGTTCTCATCTTCCCTGTTCATACGTGGTACAATCCGCTAGGACTCACCAATGTTCCTTTCCACTGCCTTTAGCTCCCCCTCTATCCAAACGGACTGAAAGTTAGATGTGGTTTCCCTTCTTGTTTTCCATTCCATGGCCACAATAGACATTTTTGACATCTTAATTGGAGAATCTTCAATGAACCTTGATTGAGCAGTGTCACTAGCAATTGTGGTCTCATCATATATGTGGTGGTTTTTCTTGTGGTCGTGGTCACAATCATAGTTGTAGTCATAGCCATGGTGCCCCACTTGAACAAGGGTTGGGGTTCGGGATTGGTGTAGGAGAGCATGTTGTCGAAGAAATCCCATGAGATATTTTGTGGCACATGTGGAGGCAGCCGGGTCAGAAACATCACAACCCCAATTTCCATCATTGGGACCGCTTGAAAATAAGGAGGCCAATGATTAGTTTTTCGAGAAATTATAGACGAGAAGGATAATCAGGAATGAATTTTTTGGCATGTTTAGAACACTTGTGTTAATATTGTGTGTGAATTCAAGAAATGTGTACAAATTTGGACTGAGCAGAAATCATTGTGAATCTTATGTGAAATTGATGTCACACTGGAAAGCAGGGTTTCAAGATGGAAAGGTCCATGTTTTCATCTTCCAGGTTATGGAATTTGTTCTGGTTTAGCAGGCCATGGTGGGTGCTACAATAGAATTTATGCATCAAATGAATTGAGACAAACTTGTTCATTGAAGAGGCACCAACCGCTGAGGGTTTTAGGAGATGGGGATGGTGTTTCAAAGTTTGAGATTGTGGCAAGATTGACACAAACTATAGATCAATGTTTTGTCTCAACTGTATTTCCTTGTTCTTTACACTGTATTTTTCACTCCTTCCAGTTGTAAAGAAAAATTGCATCTTCTGTCACAGATAAAATATGGGGTGAGTTGTTATACTTACTCTAGTGCCCCCTATCTAGAGAGCATTTTTTGGACTGAATGATTCCATAACAAGGTTGGTTTAGCAAATATATGTTATCTTTGTTTCTTCTATTTTAAAATTCCCTTGAAATGAAAAATGAAGGTTGGTTTAGCAAATACATTTTATATTTGTTTCTTCTGTTTTAAAATGTCCTCTAATTTAAAATTGTTTCTCTAATTTGGGAACCCTTTCACTTGACAATGATCATTCTCCCTCGCTTTTTCTTGTTCAATTGATTTTCTATATGTTTTATTTTTACAATATTTATGGTGTGGTCAAGGAAGCATTGCTTTAATGATACACTAACAAGGTACTTTCAAACTTGAGTCCTTGCAGTTAAGAACTATAACTATTTCACCAAATATTCAAGTTCCTACAGTGGATGATCTGGCATAGTAGGTAACTAAGTGATAGGTCACTTTGGGTATTTCAAAAAAACCTTATTAGTGAATAGAAGTTAAGAAATTTGAAGTTGTTTCAGATAATTCCCATTAGTTTGACAACCTTAGAACAAAGAGCATGGAAATAACATATATATGGATGTACTATGTTCACCAATCAACATGTCTCTAGTTTGCTACAACAATTTAATGTTATTTTTAAAATTGTTAATGTTGGTGTTTGGGTTAGTTATATGAACCTTTTTTTAATGTTTTTTAAATTTGGATTTTAGTGGTTGTAACATTTTACTTTTTATGGTAAAACATATTGTCTATTTTTATTTGTTTATGCTATTTATTTATTTTTCTATTCGATATGTTTACAATGTTTTGAAGGATATGATTAAGTTCCTCTTTCACACAATCATATATTAGAAACAACCACTTGTTATTGATAGTCTATTACAATAACCTATTATTAGTTTAGCTTTGTTGATATTCTATTAGAAGCAACCACCTATGGAACATAGCAATACACAACTCACTATCCAAAAAAGACATTCTACTTTTCTTTTACAACGTATACACCTTGCATTCTCTTCGACGTTTCCTTCCCCCATTTTAGAGGCATGCTAGTTTTATTTGTCTTTAATTAGAGGTTTTTGGACACATTGCTTCTGATGCATTCTGACAACCACTTTGCCACTTTGCAAAGTCACCTCTTGCACAAAACTATCCTCCCATATGTGCTGGGGATTTTGTGGATCTAGAAAGTGCAACCATAAATTTGAAGGGGAAGCGAGATGGCGTCTTAAATACAGAAAATGGGAATTGTGAGCAACAAACAATGAGATAATTGCATCATGAGACACTCTACAACCCAATTCATAATATATGTGTGTGTGTGTGTGTGTGTGTGTGTGCAAGAGATGTTGTGTATATATTCTAGTATGAGGGAGATGGAAATTGAACTAGCCTAGATCCATCTTAATCTGATGTTATATTTAAATACGTAATTAGTTGTAGAAAATGATGACATTGACAACTTGTGTATGCTTGTGCTAGGCATTTGTCTGGATATGTTCGGAGGTGGGAGAAATATTAAGAACAATGTAATTATTATATTTTATCTAATAAATTTACGTACCTCCATCTATTTTTTACTAGGTTATATTGTGTAAAATATAATATTATAATATTCATTTTAACCAATATTTCTCCTCAACTGGCCCACTTCTTATTGTAATTGTTCTTTATATTTGATGTTTGAAAGCAAACAAACTAAACTATAAAATTAGCAAGCGTGGGGAAATATTGAGTAAAATGTAATAATATTACATTTTAATTAATATTTCCCTCCACCCATGGCCACTTTTTATTGGGTGGGTGTGGTAATAAATATTTGGTAACATATAATATTGTAATATTATATTTTATCCAAGATTTTCCCTCAAACCAATTCAAATTTATTAATATTTTTTTCTTTTATATTGAGGTTCATAAGAAAGCTTAACAACTATGGTTAACTTCTGATTGGTAAAAAAAAAATAATATATAATAATAATATATTATACTATAATTTATCTATAATTAATAATTAAACCACCATAGATCCATCTTAACTCCAAATCTACCAAGCGTCGAGAGGGATAAAATATGCAAACCTCTTTTAAAGTGAAAATTATTATACCAGAAGTGTTGATGGTGTACCTCATCTTTTGACAATGTACTGAAATTAGAGAGAAAGAAAATCTTCTGATTAAAAGCAAACATACACCTAAATTCAATTGCACAAACAACACTGAGATCCACAAGCAATGCCAAAGCCCTGAAAAGTCACTGTAGAATGACCATTACTATACAAGGTAGTGTGCCAGTGCACCCTATCCTGAAGTAACACAACATGTTGAGTAGTCTCAAACAAGCCTCAACATCAATTGGCAATCCAACACTCCTATAAAATGTGCTTGACCGTCTCCAAGTCCTTTCAAACTAGACAAAGTCTATCTGAGAACTCTTGGCCAACCTAGCCTTGGAAGGAATCCCTTGATAAATGACCCACCACACAAAAAGCTTGTCACATATAGGAAAGTTTCACCATCCAAATTCTATCAATATGGTAAACCCAATGTTCTTCTAGATGCTTAGATATCAATCTTTCATTGAGGATCAGGGAAATAAGATATCTTTAATGAAGCACTAAATAGATGTTATGGGAGTCACACTGAAGGCCAAAGCTCCACTTCCAATCCTGCCAAATTGGCCCAAGAATATCAATGTTATTGAACTTGGATGTTGGAATAAGGGCTTGCAACTATATGATCAAGGGGGAAACTAGAGTTGAGAGGACCATACTCTCAAGCAAGAGGTTCCCACACCTTCCTAGCATGAGTGCTAGGATCCCAAAATTTTTGCTAGGAAAAAATTCCCTTACAACTCAATCTTTGTGCCTAAAGCATGGCATATTTGCAACACAATCACTGCTACCTTTCAATGTTTGGAGATATTTCCTTGCTAGATTCAAAATCTCTTCATAGAAATTGTATTGGGGAATATTCAAGCTACTCTATGTCCACGACATTCATTGAACAAATTAACTTATAAGTCTACTGAGAAAATAGAAAAATTAGCCATTGAACAAAATAACTTAGAATTAATGGGCCCTAATAGAAGAGATGGAAGATAAGTTGTGAGTTGTTTTCATGTCTTACATATATTTGTGATATTGTTTGCTTAATGGGCTAAAATACATGGTGGAACATGTGAGAAGTTTATTTGTTGGCGTAATATATTTTTGGTTTCTAGACTTCTACTACTAGCTTTCTTCCTTGCTGGCCTTGTAATCTAAGACAACTATAAATAAGTATGATAGCTTGTGTTTAGTTCTTGGTACTTTGTACAAATTTAAGTTTGGCTAATTTTGTGAAATATTTTCTTGCTCAGTCATAGAACATTCTTCTTTAACATTTACTACTAGAATGGCCCATCTAAGGATGGCCATTATATTTAGTTTTGGACAACCACTCTCAATATATATATAATATATATATATATATATATATATATAATATATATATATATATATATATCTTTCTAGTTGCTAAATGATGTCATCTGTGATATGTATGAATATGTAAGAAACTTGAAAGTATCCCTAAGAGACACAAATAAGGTATAGATGAGACTTTGGAATTCAACACATGTGGGTTCTCCTTGAATATTTTTCAATAAAGGGTAGATTTTTTTGAGAATTACCCCTCACACTTGAAAAGCTTGACCAAAGAATAATTCCTCTACAAAAACTCACCACAAATCACTAAATCAATATGAATAAGTGCAGTGGAAAGAATTCTTAGAGATACATCTATTATCCACTAGAAGATTTGTTTTCCTAAAGCATATAAGTAATTCGTATGCTAATATAAGATACTGCATACTAACATAACTTGAAACAATCATGAAATAAACAATGACATGAGGAAATAAGTAGAAGCATAACAACAACTAAATAATTTACCACATGCAAGGAGAAGAACACCATCACACTTTACCCCAAAATTGTTATATTATATTGCAAGTAGTGAATACAATCTCATAGAGTCTCCTCAAGCACAATAGCTCATATTACATGATACAATATGAGAGCCCATAACCTCATTATATAGAGAGTTGGGAGAAAATCCCAAGGAAAATGCATGTGAGAACTGAGCTTGGAGCAAATCCAAATAAAGAGCAAGTCAAGTTCCAAGTGGAGATGATAGAGACATCAAGGCAAAACGAATTCCTCATCTGGAAAATTGAACTCTCTATACGACATATTAAACACATCCCTGAGTGAATCAAATCAATGAGATAACTCTATTCAAACTCGAACCAAGTGATGCCACTTCAGATGATGATCCCAAAGATGCTCTGCGCAAATCCCTAAGAAATGTGTGATTTCCTCTAAGTGAAACTCGTAATCCTCCATGTGAAGTGCTAAGTGTAAAAGCAACTCGAGCTAACAATGATAGAAGGTCCCACGAAATCCTTAGTCTAAATTTTCCGTAGAATACTCCTTTAGTACATGAGTTCTTCTAATAAATTCGATTTTCCACATGTGCAACTGCTGCTTTATTTCTTAGAAATTCAATTTTGCCAAATGATGGTGTATTTATGATGTAGTGTGATCAATCATCTTCCACATGTTCATTGACTCAACTCTTTGACTTAGGATAATTTCCAAGTCAATCTGTCACATGGAATAATTTATTTCTTTTTATTTTATTTAATTATAGCCTAATTAGTTGCCACAATTTCCACTAAACTTAGGAAATGTGGGTTTTGAGGGTTCGAAACACATTATTAACCCCTCAAAGTGTGTGATAGTAGAAATTTGAGGGGGAGAGGTGTAATTTTTATTACTCATACCCCATACAACATTTTTAGAGTACACCTATCACAATTTAAATAAAATTTTATCTGCAGTTTTTGACCTGTGGGAATCTAAGAAATTAAAAAATGACTACTTAGACCTAACCAAATTCTACGATTTTTTTATGTGATCTAGTATGGTAATATACATCAAATGTAGACACTAAGATGTGTGAGGGGTTTAACCTTGAAATCGTCAACCTGACTTTGGCGTAAAAAGTGAATGAAAAAACCTAGAAAATTATTCGTCTCTAAAAAGAAAGGGATAATTAATGAGATAAAAAAACACTCAAGGTGTACTCATTTGTTGATCGAGTAACATCCCAAGCCTGTTACAAAAACTTATCATTACTAGTATTACTTATTACAATTCCATGCAGGGTGTGGAATTTGGGTACAAGAAAGATGATGAGAAATAGAAGTTGAGTTTAAAAACTCTATTGACTAATGATATATGATGGTACACGTGTCCTCTGGTACATCCTTGAGCATAAAGTCTTCATATAATCATCAGGTGCCACTCTTGTGGTGAACATTTGGCTCCATATGGGGATTCAAGCTAGATACAAAGTGATAGTGTGCAAAAACCTGGAATCTGCATCCACCGACAAAAGACATATATCAACAGTATCCATTCAAAATATCATCAAATGAAATAAAGTACATACATAAAGAAATGTAAATTTATTCTAAGAGCATAAATGATAATTTATTCATGAAATATTAATAATAATTAAACAAAAATGAAAAGGGATAAGGTTAGACATATGATACAAAAATATGTCCCATGACATCAAATGTCCTCAGTGAAATCCATCTTGAGAACCTCCTACTCACAGGAAAATCCATAGGTTCTTTCTTTGACATGCCTTGTCCAATTCTGATTATCTTGGGACTATGACTTGCCCCAATGTTAACATGTTTGTGGCCATCAGATATACCAAACCTCTTCCTTTTCCTTTTCCAACTATTGATGAGTTGAGGCTTGATCCTTCTCAAAATTGGTGGTTCATTTTTTATATCTTTTTTCACTTTTTTATTTTCTTCTTGGTTAGTTGTGATGGTGATGATGATGCAATTATTGTCAATCCTACCACTTTGTATTGAAAATTTGAAGTACCCAAGATTTCTGAGCTATGTCTAATCTCTTCATTTTGAATTTTTCCATTGGGGGAGAAGAAAATTTGTCAACAATGCATCACTTCATGTCTAGCATGATCTATAGATAATCTCATTGTTGGGTTTCCTTGGATCTTCAACATGATATCTTTTCTCTAACTCCCAATCAAGTCTGACAAATGTATTATCAGGCATGGGGATGGTGGCATATGATAAGTCCGTTTGAAGGCTACCACCTATATCTAATGCCCATTTTATTGATAGGAGCATTCCCCATGAATCAGGAACATCCATCACAACAATATCCATACTCATTATTATGTCTAGGTATGTAGCTAGGAAAATTCTTTAATTATCCCACACACTTCAATTCTTTTAAAATCCATTGAACATATGTTGTGATAGGGCATAGATACCCTTAAATTCAGTTGCTCCATGAATTTCTTGGTCATGACATTTGATGAAGCCCTTGAATCAAGCATGAATTTGTGTAAAAGATGATCATTCATTATCAAAGAAACCAAAAATGGTAGATGATATTTGTTCCCCACAGAACAGTTCACACTTTTCAATAGAATTTCCTCATCCTCTAGTTCATCATTATGCTTTTCTTCCCTTTGATTAACTTCAATGGCATTTAGTAACTTGGCCCTTTGAGATGGTATCTTTAAAATTTTTGTCACAAGAATAGAAACCTTTGCATTATTCACCCACTTTCCCAAGTCAAAATTTAATTCTGAAGTAGGAGGAGAATTTTTGTTGTTTTGGTTATTCAGATCTTAAATATCCCTTGTCTGATAAGTCATCCCTTTGTGTTTTTTCATAGCAAGAATCTGTCCAAATGTAGGCTTTTCCCCAAACATCTTAGTGACTTTGTCAAAATTGCAATCATATTGCCAACCCCAAAATTATTAGGCCTATGGTCAATCTCTTACTTTATCTCAATGGTGTATACCTGATCATCCATGGAGAACATATTTATTTGACCACTTGTCCCTACATGTTCATCTCCTAACTGTCGAGCCGTAAAAAGGGTCTTTTTCAACTCTAATTACCTAACATTAACTTGTCAATCCAGGAACGATTTGTTATTTCAAAGAGTGTACTTGGTTTGAGGCTGTCATTTGTCAGAGTAATGCTAGTAGTATAGTGCTCAAAATAAAAGAGTAAATGGATGCTTAAAACAAGATGTACTTACAACAAAGCACTTTAAGGCTGAAATCATGCATTCAGAAAACTAAGCAATTTATCAATCAAGGGTTCAGTAACAGTAACTCATCCCTCTATAAACTGATGTAATTAAAGATAATCAAGGAACACATCATCAATCTGGGAATTAGACAACAAATGTCAACGCCCACTACAGTTTCATATCGTTCTGCACACCAAAGCAATGATAACGCAAGTAACAGGAAATGGAACAACAACTAGAAAATGTAACAGAAACTAATTCTTATAAACAAAAATACCTTAGTCTACAGAAATAAGTGCAGCAATCGTATCCTACAGAAATCAGATAGCAATCTTTACTCTAAGAATAAATCAGACATCACATTGAAATAGAATGACAACTGATTAGCAATGCAATATAAAACAACACTTAGAGCCAAATGTAAATGCACAATAAACTAAGATAAATAACACACACGGCATGCCTTAGTATTGAGAAAAACAATAATCTGATTTTGATACCACAAATATCAATCTTAGTTATAAAGAATAACGATTGTAATTCATAATGGAACAACAATGTCAGTTGAATCAACAATCGCAATTAAATGTAAACCATAGATGAATACAGTAATACCAATTTATGAATGTTACAACACGGGTACTTCGTAATTGAACAACAATAGCATTCTGTAAAGACCAACAATGTTATATTAATGATTAAAGGAACAACAATGCGTTAGAGAGTCAGAATGAACAATACGACATTCCTATCATAGAGAACGATATTACTCAGTTGAACATAAATCAAATATAATAGAACCGTGATGTAAAAAAGAGAAACACATCAGATTACCGAACAAAGTCGATAATGAAACCACACTGTTACACTGAATTTTGTCACCCTGACTATCTGCAGTATGTGGCCTCATCAATAGCCACATTGTCCTCTTTGTCAAGCCCCATACCTCTGCTCTTCATGTCAAAACTTCAAAGAGAGAGAAAGTCACTTGAAAACATGTTTATCTCTGGGTACGCAGGTTCTCTCTCCCTTGCCTGCGTGTACGCATCCCAAATACATTAGACCTGCGTAGTAATACGCTCTGTAAGCTAAAGCTAGGGTGCGTACCCCTGTAAAGGTCAAAAGGCGCAAGTTTCATCTTTAAAAAGTTACTTGTGGTCACTTCTAGAGCCTTCTAGAAGAGTTCTTGACGTGTATTGAGCGCCTCCAGGTGGTTCATGCACCCCTATGATAGAGGAGCTTATCCCATCAAGAGAGGAGCTACCGCATCCAAAAGAGGGAGTATCCCATTGATGTTGGAACTGAATAACCTCTTCTAGAATACTATAAATACAGGCATTGGGCCAAAGGAGGGGAGGTAAAAAGCTGAACATTCTAAAGGGTAAATGCTGCTGGAATTAGGACTTCCATTTGTTGACTTGTGAGGAGAGATCACTATCCTTCCTTGTTGCCATAATGGGAGTGGGTGAGCTTGTCAAAGTAGAGGAAATCTCTTGCTGGACCCTGGGAGGAGCTTGCACAACACCAAGGCTCAGGTTGTAATGGTTCCTTTTTTGTTTCCTTAATACAAATAAGTCCATTCTTCTCAATGATTTGTTGTTAATGAATTATTTCATCTACTCCTTGGTCTATGTGATGAATATGCTTTGTTTTATGATGAATATTCAGGTGTTATGTAATCGTTTGCTTTGTTAGTGTATGCAGGTCTTAAAGTGAAGGAGGAGTTCATCTGGATCAGCAAGGCTGGACTGCTACAACAAGCGTTGGACCTAAGGTAAGATCGGAGAACACTTGATCTCTCATAGAATAATGTGTGTTTAGAGAAGGATTGATCTTGTTTGGTTTGTTTGTCACTAGAGAGTCTTAGACTCCTAGGGAGGTTAGGTTTGTCCGCAAAAATAACTCTTTCCGCATGACAAATTGGCGACTCCGCTGGGGAATCCATTGTTGTTCTTGTTTTTTCCTTGATCATTACTTTGATCTGAAAGGAGTCTTGTTTCTTTTGCTTTTTGGTTGCTTGACTGTGTTTTTGGGTGGCTTAGCTTAGGGTCGAATTAGAACTTGGGTTTTCTTTGTTTTACAGTAGTACGCACCCTCTGCGTTGGACACAGTGCGTACTTGTACGCACTGTGCCTGTGTACACAGAGCGTGCACGCACCTGGTTAAACAGGCTGCCTGCGTACCCTGTTAAAATTAAGAAAATTCCCTTTTTTATCACTTTTTCCTTTTAGATTTTGGTTTTCTTAGTCTTTAGTGCCCAGATCCACTGGTTGACTGTCAAAAATCTTCACCTGTACTTATTCCATTAGTGTCGAAAGTTTTAGTGAAATTCCTTGAGATTTTAGCCTTAGGGTTTTGATTTTTATATTGGTCCTGTAGTGACTTTGGGTTTAGAAGTTGCAAAGCCTTAGATATCTCTGGTTTTGTCAGTCTTCTTAAGAGTCGGACCAGTCACAAAATCTACCCTTGTGAGCGACCTACCTTTGTGTTGCCTCTTTGCAAAATTTCAATATAACTTGTTCATTCAAAGTTGTGAATTTCATTTTCAAAAAGAACAAAAAGAGATTGAGTTTTTGTTTTGATTAGTTTGTGATTCTGCATAAGCTAGTCCTTGGATTAATCATTGCCAAGAAAAAACATCCCGGAATCATCCTAGTAAGCTTTTTCTTCTTAGATTAACTTATTAGTGAAAGATTAGGTGCATTTCCTTTGATTTGCTTTTGAGTGATTTTTCATAGTTCATAGATCTTGAAATTGCTTTGATTAGAATAGTTTTCCATGTTTTTGTTAATTAGGAAAATATCAACGATCTCCTTTGCAAAGTTTGCTTTAGAGTAACATTTGACGTCATTGAAAGAGAAAGGAATTTTTCGTGAAGTAAAGAGTGGTCATGTTTTGTACGCTTTGAAAGATAAAAAGAATTGTTTCTTTGATTGTCTTTTGAGAAAGTTGTTTTTATTGAAAAGATTGCATTCTCTCAACTCTCTTAATTAGAACATTCATTGAAAAGAAAAATTATCAAATCATCTTAGGTGCATCTTTTTAGAGAATTGGAGTCGAGTCTATACACCATCAAGTTTCATCTCCATTACCTTTGTCCTAAAGAACAACCATTAAAATCAACGCTTAAAGTAAAATTAACTTAGAAATTTTTATTTTCTAGGGCTCTGAAGCACCAAGATAGATTAGGCTAGTGTCTTGGAGTAGGTGAGTAATTAACTCTCCAAGACTATTAAACCAAACAAGTAGCTTATCTTGTGATAGAATAAATCCAGCTGTTACATTTTCTGGAAAAGCTCCTCTTAAAGGAGAAGCACGAGCTCGTGTCCGAACCAGTGAGAGGATCAATCCTCCCTCGTTGGGAACAATGCCAGACACGCACGTATTACAAACGGTAAACCTCTTTTAGAGGAGCCTGGGGATAACTTATCGGTAAACCTTGGATTGACCATTGTCAAGGAGCCGGTAAGGGGATTGAGCTTGTTACTCTGCCCTTGTGTGCTGTCGGAGTGTAGACTGTTCCCCCAGGTGTATTTGTTGCTTTTGGTTACCTTAGTGGCCATAATCTTAGGATTCTACCCAAGGTGACGGTGGCGGGAAGATCCCACTGTACCTGGAGCAGACGTCGGCTAGACTCACTTGGATTTTCTGGGGGGTTCAC